>JAHWXV010602995.1:0-11635 GCA_024586415.1 Phrixothrix hirtus | reverse complement strand
ATATATATATATATATATATATATATATATATATATATATATATATATGTATATGTATATAAATTATTATATATGTATTTTAAATTAATCAAATCAAAGATGCCACTAAATTTATTTTCAAATTCTGATGATTCAAACAGAAATGATACGAAACATTGACTAAAATTGTACAAAAAGCGCGTTCATACTAACTGATAATCATTAATACATTTTTTCAAATGTAAATCATGTGTTCCATTAAATAAACAGCATATTCAATTACATAACATTTGTATACAAATTAAATATTAACCCGATGTCTTTGTCTTTACGTCCCTCCTGTCTTAGTTGATTGAAATAGATTACATCACTTAGACTAATATCAATCTTTTACATGAGAAAAGCGCGACTGTGCAAGACACTTGACGGGGTACAATTCTGCTAGTCCCCTTATTTAAAGGCAGTAAATTGTATTCAAATACAATTAGTTAGGTTTACAGACATTTGAGTTCTTTGATTAATAAAGGAATTTGATTTAATCCGAAATCAAAGCGATGCTTTTACGACTAGATCTGCCAGAATATGTTGTGTTCCATATGCAATGATGGATTTTGGTGATTAAACGTGAGTGTTGGTGTTTCTACCACGAGGGTTATTTCACACCCTAATCCAGACATCCAACGAAAGTGGTATTGCAGTTTTCAAGTTCAAGAATGCAAGGTTTCCAATGGTCGATAGTAATATAATTCTGAGAATGTGTGAGCCTGGTCCAGACATTAACTTCGATAGAAATCTTCAAGTAACATAAATTTTATTGCATTCTTATTGATTTTCGTCTGGAGATGTCAATAATTTGTACTTGAATTTTATTTTGTATGCAATGCAATCTATTTTGTTTGTAAATTTTGTATCGCTAATGCGAATTTAATCAATTATAATTAATTCTTGCATTTTTATATTAATATTCTAGTAGATAAATACATTTTAAAATGTAAGAAAGCGTAAGGATTCCAGTTTCAGTCAATATTGATGTTAATTAAAGTTAATTAAGATTTTACTAATGTTGACTGAAAATTTATAATAATTGACTTGGAGTTAATTAAAAGGGTTTTTAATTGAATTTACTTACCAATTCACCAATTTCAAAATTAAAAACGCTGCTATTTACTTATTTCCTTATTTAAAATTAAATATGTATGATGGAACTCAAGCTAACGTCAAGATTAACATCAAAAGATAATTCCTTACACACAGTCTAAAGTATATCTTAATTAAATCCACAATATAAAACTTATTTCACCATAAAAATAAATTATGTGTCTTCAAATTTTATTTAGGAAAGTTTTAACGAATGTTATTTCATGCAAGACTGTTAATGAGCAACTAGCGTGCCTAAAAATCATTAGAAAATATTTTCAATTTTATAAAAACAAAGACACTTTCGATATCAGTCTAAACATACATCAAAGTCTGTCAAATTAATTTGCGTAATTAACTATCAAAATTGCCCAGAAGTAAAATATAACAATGCTATGCTCGTTTTAAATACAAGAATCATAAATACATTTGGTGCATTTTAAAAAACCCTTTAATCAAGTTGAAACTATTTAGGAAATCCAGTATAATTTTTTATTAAACCCATTTATTTCTGTCTTGAAAGTTTTCTAAGGATGAAGCTATTTACTTTTTGTCGTCGTGTAATGGCGTTATTTTAAGCTCTTCATTCTCAAGCATCATTGTCACTATCTTATAAATCCTCGGCGTTAATTTTCTCAGAAAATAGTTAAATTTTAATGAAAATTCTACCGGATACCTATACTAGAATTCCTTTAATTATTTTTTAATAATTATTTCTAAATATAAGTATTTTGATAGAGCAGTTTAATTCGCTACAGTTTTGTTATATTAATTAAAAGTTAAAAGCTTCAGAGAACGACATATGTATTTGATTGATCTTTATCCTGTTTAAAATTGTCCATTAGTTTTGTATATAAGGATCACTTAGTATTTACTTTTTCAAATCTTGTAAACCTAAACAAATAACGACATTTTGGTTTAAATGTAATCAAACAAACATCCATTTATTTGAGTATATTAAAGGAAACTGCAAAGATGTAACAGGGAAATATAATTTTATAGAAATACTTAATATAAAATTACCTTTGCATTTCATCGAAAACTAAATTAAAGTTTGTTACTTAGAATTAGATATTGAAGACATTGTCAAAACTGTTACCAGCTGCTATTTATGTATAAACTTACATTCCCAACCCTAGACTAGGGGTCGCTTGTCCTTTGTTTATTATTTGAAGAAACGTTTACTTCACAAATATTTTTAGACCAAATTCGTCTATACAAGGCTTTCATATAAAATAGACGCAATTTTTTATGAATATATAAATTTCTGTTTGTATTCGTAAAAATAAATAATATAAAAGGCACGCATCTTAGAAAATTATTTTTATAAAAATGCGTATCCGAATAATAGAATATTAAATTAAAAAAACGCGGAACAAGAATACTATAAACCAATCACTTAATTTACCTTATACATATAAACGACAAATAGCTTCCATTAGTCAAGCTTTAAACCGCCCACACACTCCAACCCGCATTTTGAAACCTTTCAACAGGTTATGCACACGTACGTATTACTCCAATATGTACTCCGTGTGAGTTTAAAATATTTATAAATCTTCAAAGCTAGTGATGATAGGAATTTCTAGAACATCTGGGTATATTTATTCCAGTTTGGCGAAAAGCAATAACAAAATACCGTTTGCATTTTGCTTTTACTGAGAAGTCTTTTAATATGCATACAGACATAAAAGAGGGGTATTTCATTGGTGATAGAATTTTTTTGAAAATTGCGGTTTTCGATATTGCGAACAATTTTTTTCTGTAAAATTACAATTACCTACACTTCGTTAGTTTTTATATTTATAACATAAAAACTTAATTTTATAAATATTTGTATGTTTAATTTTAACTTCAGTTATGTATGCAAGTGGACGATAAAATGAATTTGAAAGAACATTCAGAAGCATTATTTATTATAATACTAGGTGACATATAAGTCACGCAACGGTTTGAATACTTCATAACTTTTAACGTTTTAATATATTCTTTTATTATTTTTAGGATTGTGAGAAGACAGTTGGCGAATTAATCACGGAAAATTAAATACTGAATACCGTACAAAAATTATTCAATTTTATTACGAAAATAATCGATCAACTATTTTGGCTGAAAAAGTTTACCGTCAACATTTTAATGTTCGAGGAGCACTTCACAAAACAACCATTTGTCGTTTAGTAGAACGATTGCAGCTATAAACATCACTGAGATTTATATCTAAAACTGGAAGAATGCGATCTGCTGAAAATATTTAACACGTGCAGGATAGATTGGCCAAAATCCAGAAACTTCAAAACTTCAAGAACACAGTAGAACACAGGAGAAAGGTATGGCTTGATGCTCTGGCACTTCACGAGACAGTCAATAAAAACAATTCAGGTTTGTGGTTTACATAGTTGCCGAGTGCCTATGAAAGTTTTCAAGAATATATTTCGTCATCGCTCTTACCAAATTTGTTGTTTTCAACTGACTTTCCCATCTACCACATTTGACAGCTCATCCATGATTAGAGAGCTCAAGAACAATATCCGACCCGAAATCCGCGCGTTACAACGAATAACTGTTGTTGTAATCGCGAAAATAGTTTTACATACGTGACTGTAAAACAAACGGGGTCATCTTATGTAAATAATTCTCCCACCCACATCTCCAAATAACATGCTCCGGTTTTGAAAAATAAAAGTTGCATTTAGAAAGTTGCTTGACTTATACATCACACAATACATTATTAACTTTAATAATTAATCTATTTTCTCTTTGTTCCGCTTTTTAAACCGAACTTAGGTCGATTTTTACAGCTTCAATATAGAAAAAAAGAAATTGAGTCACAGTACTGGCGATAATCCCCCCCTAAAATTATTTGGCGGACTTTTTCATGCAAACTGTCTAAGTAGTGTTCCAATAGCAACACAAAAAGTATTTAGACAAACGCAGTCCAAAATAGTTGGCATAGTAACGAGGTCAGTAACCTGCGGCTCCGGAGCCGCATGCAGTTCTTTTAATGCATATAATTATGTATATTTCACCTTCAATTTACTGACTTGCGGCTTCGTAACTATTATTTTGGTAAATATAAATCTAAAAATGTTTGTACGAAAAAAGGATTGCCAGCCCCCTGACCTAGTGCACAAGTTTTGATATTGAAATTAAAATTTTCAAATCTAACTATGCAACACGTACAAACACTAAAACTTCTATCTTAATTACGTAATTTTACCTACATAAATGCAGTTCAAATCTGCAAAGCAAAATTACACATTTTTAAAAACAATTGTTCAAATTCTGTTCTTGCCTAACTAGTTCAATAATGAGCTCCATCCCCTGTTTCTTTAAAATGCATTATATCCACCTTGAAACGGTATATATATTATATAATCTTTTGAAAATCATCTCCAAATTCCTTTTTAAAAATTCTAAAGGTGAACCAATTTCTAGAAATTTTGATAAATTATTGTAGCAGCCAAGGAAAGGCAGTCAACTGCTTAAGACATTACAAAAGGCTCATTAATGTCAAGGATTAAATAAATTTAGGCCTAAATTTTGATAGTAATGTAATTATATATTTGTTAAATATTTTATTTTTAAATATGTTTTCAGTGCTCCAATATTATTAATTTTACTTATTTAATTATTTATTTATTGTTTTCAATTATCCCATACTTGTTAATATAAGCTTCAAACAATTTCTTTAAATCTGGAAATGATTCTAGGACGGAAACAATTTTCATTTAAACGCATATTATAAATACAGTTGAACAGATTTGAGACTTTTTATTTTCACGATATTCTTTTACAGTCCAAATTTTGAGACAATATGGATACACTGTACATTTTATAAAATGAAAATTGGATCACCTCCCAATATCACCTTACCAATAGAAGAGTTTTATGCCAAATTGTACTCAATGGCATGCGCTCTACTTTTAAATAATTAGGTAGTTAATAGTTTTAGGAGATCGATAAGATCATTTCCATTAGGTGGTGCACCCTCAAATTCAAGATAAATCTTGAATTCATCCCTCCTATAATCGCAGAACGATGTTGCCAACGTGGCCAGTTTGTCTGCTGTTTTTCCCATGTTACCGTTTTATTCTTTTCTTGTTAATTCTAGCGCTAAAACGTTTTATTTCATATTAAATGTGCTTCTAATTTATTTTTGAAGGTTTCAAATGAATTTAAAACGTCCATAATGTAACGGTCGTCTTTTTTCTCGGTTACTTTTTTATTAGCTGATTCAGTTTCCGTTAAAATTATTGTAATTCCGTTGAGGATAAAGTGGTGGAGCTTTAACTATATTTGGGAATTACATTCAGTCTCTTATCTTACGATTTTAGTAAGAAAGGGAAAATTCAATTTTTTTTTAAATTCACTTCTATATATAAGTACGTAATTAATTATTAACTTGTTGTATGGATATTTTTCTTGATAACTATTCATTAAAATTATATTTAATATCTTAATATCTATATTTTAATTCAAACATAATATTTTTTACCTTTAATTAATTTAATTCAGGTAATATTCAATTAGGAATAGCTTTGATGCATCCTGATTCAATGTGTGTGTGTTAGCGAAAATTGTATTGAAGGTCAGAACGGCACTTCTGATCCGACGTTTGAATAGTACATACGTATTCTTTGCTATCGTGAATTTTAACTTTGATAACCGCTGTTATGAAAGTTAAAATTACGACTGTATCTCTTTGAAATTATTAATGATGATTTATACTTAACTTGATGATTTTGAAAAATTAATAAAGATGAATTTTAAGATGCTAAATGTAATTATACTTTATCTAAAAATAAGAAGGGAAAATATTAACAATCACGTACACTAGTATAGCGAGAGAATTGTTTCGAACGAACTTTAGTTAAATCTGATCCGTTAAAAGCAAAACAAAATTTAAACTTCATAGTTACAATTTTTCGGCGAAGAAACACTATATAAATCTCCAACATAAGGGAAATCGACGTATTTAAGCATCCATCGTCTGTAGAACGCAAATGCAAAATGCGATAATGCTAAGTGCGTAAAATGACTTGTAAGACTCAACGTGAAGTCAAAAAACTCATTGTAATTTCAAAAGTGTTTGAAGTATGCCGGCCAGAACGTAGGAATACATATTCGCTCAATTAATTATTCCAAAATTGAGACCAAGTATGACACCCGCGTTTGATAAACTTTACAAACCAGTAAGAAAACTTAGATTAATTAATTGATGCATAATTAACGCGATAATATACATTAAAATTAGTTCAGAGCGTTTTATAAACTCATTTACGATTTATGTAACCATTAACATTATTTATAGGTGGTTTGTAAATATTTAACGCAATAGCTTTAGTTAAATATTTAACTAAATATAGAAATCTACCTGCTTTGTAAATGAATTTGTTCAATCACCGTTATATTATAAATCCTCTTTACTTATTACATTTTTCTTTGACATTCATCAATTTTATTTACATTTTCTAATAATTTTATTGTGTTTTAGCTTAGTTCAATTAATTATTTTATTTGTTATAACGTATGATAGATAATTTGAATCTTCTCATGTTTGCAAACAAAGATTAAACTAGAATAAACATTTTCAGGTAGAAGTTTTGCATTTACTGTTCTACATATGAAAAGGGGTATTACATAACTTAAAAATTAAACAGTTTTCGTCAACAACAAATAGCGTCCCCCCCAATTATTTAATACGGTA
The DNA here is from genome assembly GCA_024586415.1 of Phrixothrix hirtus. Taxonomy (NCBI): domain Eukaryota; kingdom Metazoa; phylum Arthropoda; class Insecta; order Coleoptera; family Phengodidae; genus Phrixothrix; species Phrixothrix hirtus. Next base: position 4,812 of record JAHWXV010602995.1, on the reverse strand, counting down.
AATTAATTGTATCAATAAAATAAATCATATATGAAACACCACCAATCGAAATTAAAATTGTCCAATTAATTTAATTTCACTAAACAGGGTGTCCTTAATATAAGCAGCATTATTTAACCCACGTGTTGACGGACGCTTCGGGAACCCAAAACTGTATAATTTTAATTTACCTCGGAAAAAGATTTTACAAGTTTTCACATAAATATTTATCACAAATCCGGATCTGTAATGACCTACATTCAGTCATGTGTTATATGTACACCACAGAAACTATGTTTATTTATTTAATATCATATTAGTCAATTCTAACTCGTTTGTTTTCCTATGAATGAATGAAATCAGCTGTGTAAAAATTGTCCTTGTGGTAATAATTTTAAGACATTATTTTTAAAATTACTTATTTTAATGTGTCTATTGTGCTATAAATTTATTGAATAATTAATTATTAGATTGTTGTTTTTATTTTTGCTTTTGGCGTAATAAAAATGATAATAAAATTAATTAATTTATGCAGAAAGCAATAGGAGACTGTAAAGTTTTATAAATTATTTCACATTTTTAATTTTTATTTGTAAATGATTATATTAAACTTAGCAACGTTTATGAAAAGTTTTTATTCTTTTTTGATAAGTTAACATAATCCATAAATTTTTAAATGTCTTATTTTAAATAGGTACGTTGAGGAAGAGTTTGTACATGGAGATGTTTGTAAATTTAATAAATAACAATTCAAAATTTGAAATACCTATTCGCATTTTGAATATTTATAATACTTTTCTTCCTACATTAACAAAATTTACTCATCATTGTTAATTATGAAAGAAGGATTTAGAATAAAATTTTACTGTAAGTAAAGTATTGTTTTCTGTCAACTACGAAAATAATAAATACACCAGTTTTCTTCTACTATTTGTATGAGGGCATCTTCAACATTCACTATCATCTGCGGTCTTCATGCCCACATCCTTTAAAGTGAAGGTTAACAATTCCCTAATCTTGCTGTCTTTACAGCGTGTGTTTTCCGCGAAATGTATTCGTAGCGGTGAATCCCGTAGCAAATTCGTATTATACGTACAACTGTACGTTGTACAGGTCAGGCATTTCCTCATCCATCACAGTACTCCAACAGGACCGAGCTAAAAACTTCAATTGCAAAGATTTCAAAAACCATGCAATTTATACCCATATTTTGTAAGTACGCATATTAAAATCTGTCAGCTGTTAAAGTAATGTGCTTTATATCGCGGAAACCCTGTATAATTAGATTTACAGGTAACTTATAATTTTGTCTATCGCCAAGTGGTTAGTAGACTTTAATTGATAGCTTCCCAGCGACATCAACTTGTAATAATTCAGGGCAATATTGGTACGTTGGTACTTATTTAGTACCTGCGCAATAAGTTGTACTTCGGAAGGAAGTTATCTCCACACCATTTGATATGAAGATTCTTTGTGGAAGTTCTTCGAAGCCAACTTCGTTCTTGTACACACATACCAATTTGTAGCCGATTTCAATTGTAATTTGATACATTGTATAACAACGAAGAAAACGCTTCTCAATTTATCCTTTTATAGTTTTCGGACGTTACTAATAACAATTTTTCTTGTACATTATTTTACCAATAGAAGACACATATTTAAACAGTACATTTCTCACTTAATTCCCTCTTTCTTAAAATTTTTGTTTACATTTTCACTTTAGGGTTTAGGTTTTACAACCTTTCTCTAAATTTGTTTTGATAGAGCATCGTTCGTGATTGCTAATGGATGTTTCTACTTTCAATTTTAAAGATTTATGAGCTATAGGAAATATATTCTTTAATAAAGAAGCCGTTTTCTTTGAACCCAACTTGTGTATTTACATAAATTATTACAAATCTTATATTCCAGGTAAGGTTTTTTTTATAATTTTCTATGTTTAAGGAAAGCCGCTTTCATATTTAAATTGGAGTGCAATCAACATTATGCTCTATAACTACTAACTTGTCGTTTATTTGGTATTAATTTAGTATTAAAAATTAACTAAAATATCAATTAATGCTATTTATTCCATATTTCAAAAGGTATTGTTTTTGACTGCAAAAGCTTATAAGGTGGCCTTAGAAATCCAAATTATGTTTTCGAAAACTGCTAAAGGTTTGCTAATGTTTAAGATAATTCGAAATTTCAAGTATCTCATATCTCATATATCTTGTTACATGTAATTTTTAACTAGCATTCTGGTAAAGCTTCCTTCAATATTTGAACATTTTTAATTCAGTACCAAATAAAATATCAATTTTCGCACGGAATCTTTTTAGATTTAGAATATGCGAATAAAACTATTTTGTGAAGATACAAATGTCAGTGCTAATACATATTCTGTATATTTTACAAACGCGTTTAGAAATTTTAATTCTAATATTAAAATTTATGTACCAGACCATCTATTTTGTAACTAACTAGTACGAATAAAAACAGTAAATGTTTAACATTTCACGATTTCAACATAACATAAGAAATTGGGAAGAATCTGTGAACACAATCAGTGCTGTGATATAGGGAGCACTGAGTATCACTTAGCGCCCTCTGGAAAATTTTAAGCCCACTCTCCGTTATTCGAAAATAGTATTTTTTAAAAAATTTCTTATGCTTTTGTAAAATATAAACGCGAATGATTTATAAATTCAAGTAAAGAGGGTAATCCTGCCTACCTAATATACTAAAATATTGCTCATAATATATTGAAAGAATTTAGTCACAAGCTTGCTTACTGTCAAGTAGGAAATGAAACGCAATAAGATGTACAAAACTGAGTTTAGCACCACCTATAAAGGAGGTTACTTGGAATACACAGGCTGCTTCAAGAAATGATTAATAATTATATTCTCGAATTACCTGATACAATTTCTAATTATCTTTGTTATATGATTTATAAGAAATGTTATTATTGTATCATTCTACTATATTAAAATTACATGTCGCAATAACAAATCAACTTTCTGTTCCAAATTTTAATAACAAATAGAAAAGTCTACTTCCAGTGTACTTACATATATAACAGGTTATATCTGTTAGCGTGTTATAACTACTTTTTAAACGCCTACGTGAGTGTCAAAAGTATATGCACTATGAAACTGAGTGTCATAATGAAATTCATTGTAGCACTAAGTACGGTAATGAAAGTTATTAATAAGTAATGAAAAATACTAATACTAATAAATAATTCGTTACTAATGAAACGAGCACACTTCGCATTTTTAACTTGAACAATATTCCCAAACTATTCAAAGCTTATATTAATTTACACTTCGGGTTTGGCTTGTTTACTCTAGCAGACAAAATATTGTATGTTACACAGATAATTAATTAAGAATGATAATGATTATTATTACGATCCTTGTAACGAGTACCTATGAGTCTACGGTGAAATTAGAATTTCTAACGCCGAACACAATTTCTTATTACATTGGCGATATCAAAGTATTTTTTCCAACAACAGCAATCCATTTGCTCGAGCTAGTAACTAAGATACTGTAGCCAATAGGAACAATGGAATATAGCCAACTCCATAAAAAGATATATTTGAAATTGTAAAGATTGCGGTGATCTGTGCTCCGTTGGTCTTGTGCATATATTTTATTCTGAGATCATACCACAGGTTTTTAACGTTCAAAGTTAAATGAACATCTAGGCCAAAGCCTAGAGGTTGTAAAAGGTTGACCTAAGATATATAGTATTAATTATAGAAAAAGAATTTTATTTATTTACATTTAAAGCTATGAACTGTGTACCGCATATTTCGATTCTATATTAAGATTTTAATCATAGGTCGTACAAACCCCTTAACAAGTATGCCAAAATTAAAAAATTGCAAATAATAAGTAGTATAAAAGCGGCACTCCTAAGTTATTTACCACGGTAAGATGAAACTTAGCGACAACTATCGTAAAAGAACTCGAGTCTAAAATTTGGGATTTTACTACTAATACCGGGAAGATGAGTAGTTACCATTTACAACATATAATTGCATACAAACAAACAATTTTAAGGTGAGCAGGAACATTTATTACCAAGTGATAACGCCCATCGAGCGACATTCATCCCTAGGGATGGCGCAATCATCTATTTAACTCCCTTAGTGCATAAATAGCTATTACCAGCTGTTAATTGCTACGTTCTGATATATTTCCTGAACTGTTGTGATTGACATACTAACGTGGCAATTATACTGGTTCATAGCAGTACTACTACTGCTATGACACGGAATAAAGGTTTGATATTAAATTCTTGTAATCGGTTGATAATTGTTGTTAGCGTAAAATATAATGTACAGCACGTGATCGTTAAGTACCTTAGTAAAACTGGTTTCGGAAAATAGCAAAACTCGGCCCTGCAGATGTCGTTTTACCAACTCTTTCTCATCCTGTTATAAGGCACTTTACGATCTTGTATTGCAATATACTATATTTTAAACTCTAGTTATCTATCCAAATTATTTTATAGTTGGCGTTATTGATAAATAACTAAACACTATTAATCAATTTATCATCTAAATCGCTTATTTATCTTAATAAAATGTCAAAATTAGATATGTAAAACATTGAAGGATCTCGCTTGTATGCATCAAAATATTTATATTAATATCAATAATTTATAAATAAAAATACAAAAATGTTTTACATAATTAATTTTGTATGGGTCAAGCTTACTAGATACTATCCTGAATTTAAATTGTGACTGGTAGTTGAGGTTATAAAGTATTAGATTGAAAAGGTAAAGAAATTATATATATATATATATATATATATATATATATATATATATATATAT
>JAHWXV010602987.1:0-14114 GCA_024586415.1 Phrixothrix hirtus | reverse complement strand
CAAATCTTGAAGATAACAGTAACAACGATCTTCGTAGTCAGATCTCGGAGATATTGTCGCAAAACGGGCGTTTACTACAGCCCACAAGTCATATGCCAATTTATTTAAAGAAGAAAAAACCATAATCGGAGTTGAACACAAGACGAAATTACAAGCAACAAGAAAGATTAATTTAGCGCATTCTCAAATTCAAACCATTTGATTCTTATGGGTAGTCATACAACTTCTTCACAAACGGGGTGGCTCGTCACAAACGGCAGGAACGCAAACATGACGGCTCCCGCAGGATACAATTTTCTGGACCTATGGCACAAACAATTGGTAACATCAATTATCGGCCGTAACCAAACACTAAAAAAAATAAAACAAGAAAGAATTCGAAGCACTAATAAAATGAAGTATTATAGTCTTAAACTGAGATCATGAGGCACCGATACGAAAACTGTACGTGTCATAGCCGCAATAGTATTCGTACAAATGGGGCGTCGCGCGGTCTAGAGATATTAACCAGTCCGCGAGAAACGAGACAGCGTGCCACCGTAGGCGTGACCAACATGACAGTGGTACGCAAACGATTTACAACAAATTGAAATAATAAAGAATTCTTTGCATAGAATTACGCAAACGGAACTCCAATAATTTACATTTACCAACGAAATGCATTAAATTAATACGAATTTTATGGAGAATTCATAAGTGAATTTTAAACCATTACATGTTATCATTTTGAGTAGTTGATTGGTAAAAAAGTGTTCACTAATATCAGCATTTCTGTTATTTGTTAGAATATTGTTCATCAAATAAAGAAATTCCGTTTATTCATATAATTAGTACTATTTGTTGTATCCACAAACCAATTATTTTTAGCAATTAAGTGAATTTTACAGATTCTATTAATGTAACATTAAACTTGTTAATTATAATAAACACCAGTTACGTTGTTTTAGCGTAGTTTATTCCTTGGGCTCATGATTAGGTTTTATGTTATCAATTAATTCAATTATTAGCTGTATGAATGATAATGATAAACTTGTATATTCATTTTATTTATTATTACCAAAAATTAGAAAAGAGTAAATACCAAAATAATCATGATTATGCGGAAATAGTAATTTAAATAACATATTATTTGTTTTTCAATGTTCTTGCCCAATTTTTACAATAAAGATGAAGTATCTATGTTAATTCTATAGGTAAGTACAGAACGTGATCAAAATTACAACAAAATATTTAAAAGAACAATGTATATACTACATATCATAAAGCTGGTATCGTAGGGTTATCTAGAATTAAATTAAAAATTTTGAAGACAAAAAATATACTCTTCGAATTTAAATAAATCCGTCCGTTTGAAATCAAAATTTAATTTGTATAATTTTTCTAGTGTATAAAAGTAGTCTACAATAAATATTGGTAAATATACCTTGTCGTAAACACAATACACCAAAGCATCCACTAATTAATATTTCGCTCTATTAAAGTGAAGGCCAATCGTGATCCTGTAGTGCCTTTGGCGTGTTGTGTTGACTACAAGCCGTATTTACCAATATTTATTGTATATTGTTTTATGCTAAAAGAGCTATACAGTTAATTTGTTTGACTTTTTTGTTGAGGCCGAATCTTTTGATAACCGTGACTGTTACAAGAGAACATTTCTTAAATATCTAATTTTTATAATACATTATCATTAAACATTTCTTTCTGATTTCAGTTATTACCTGTTTAACCACTATTATTTTTCACACTTTTAGACAAAGTATGAACTTTGGAGATAACATTTTTTGATTTAAAATTATAAAAAAAGGATTCAAGAAAACTACAAAATGTTATACACTCTGGGTAAAATCTAAATCAAATAAATAAATTATCTTAAGATATATATCTACCGCTCTAACAAAGTTTTCTAAAGTGTACCTTATGCTATCTAAATACACAGTAATGTCGTTAATATGTAATATGTCTTCACCCACGCAATATATAAACGGATGAATTGCTGATTTCACATTTTTAATATGGAGAAGGTGATCCTCTAATTCTTGCAGTGATTTTCCGACGAAAACAAAGGATTCCTGTGAATCTCGAATTGCATACCGCCGGGTAGTGTTCTTTCTGTTGTCTTTCTTGGTAAATATTAATTTTGTTGGGACCAAGTATCCATGTAACGAGTAAAAAATAGCTGCATTTCTCCATCTGAAAACATCTTTATTTATACATGACAATTTGAAATTGAACGAAGCTTCAGAATATGAAAAAACGTAATAATTCTTAGAATTTCGGTCAGCTTAACTTATACATACTTTCCGGTAAATCAGGTTCATCCCTTACAGTCTCCATGAGTGCTTTTTTTTGTCCTTGATATTACCATTGCTTGATAAAAATATTATCAAATTATCAAAATAAGCATCCCAAGTTAAAATTAGACCATCTCCATCGTCCAAACAAATCTTGCAGTCTATGCCAATCTACAAAGAAATTAACGAAACACTACAATCGATCATTTATCTAATGACATACCAAACGATAACCGGAAGGAGTCTTATAAAAAGTCCATTTTTCCATAATAGAGCTTATTTAGTCAAATTCCTTTATTTGGGATAACGGAAATCCAGCACGTGCTTTCCAATAAACTCCTCAACAGCCAAATTGTCGTATCTTAAGCAGCGAATGCAGCTGTCTGCATTTTCTTCAGGTTCTAAAATATGTACCTAATTTAAATATGTATGCTTGCTAAGCACTATTTTCATATCGGATATAATGTTGCAAACGTTTTTATATCTATAAAATGTATTAAGAATGGTTTTAAATTAGTTACCAAATTCCTTTTTATCCTCTCTTCCTCTAGAAACTTGGTGAACTTTTTATAATATTCTGTTAACATCAAACTTTCAGGACATCTGTTTAATATATTCATTAAAGGAATAAATTCATCTGGAGTGGTTGGTTTTGATAAGACATAAAGCGCGGAGGTGTATCATCTCGTGAAGTTAACCACAAACCGGATGGCGAATAGAGACTTCTGATTTGAGAACCGCAAGTAGTACCACAATTTCTATTTACACGGTAGCCGATAGTGTCTCTTAAGTTTTCGAGATGATGTTCAAACATGATTTGGGTACCCATATTAATGTTTCTTAATAGCTGCTGTATGTGGTGCCGTTTTATGATCGTTAAGACGGGTGTAAAAGCATTCTCATCTGAAATAAATCAATACAATATTAATAATACTTTAATGCTAAGGATTACCATTTAAATTTTGATATACCTACTTATTAAATAATTTGTAACAGTTTCTTGGTTCCATATTTTTAATAAATCTCGCAGCTGAATTGAGTCATCGTTTTCAGGAAAATTGTTACTTAAATTAATGTTCAAATAGGATATATCTGTCAGAACCACTGATTGCTGTGTGTTTTCCCCAGATGTAGTTTGTTGTTCCGAATTATTTTGAAAATTACTCATCGCCTGAACTACAGGAAACTGCACACAATTTTGATACAGCACATAAGAGGTATTTGATACTTCATCAGATTCGTGCATGACTAAGACCTAATACAAAATGTTATAAAATGTTATGCTTATATAGAAATTATCTAAAAATTCATTTACTTGAAATCAATTGTAGTATAATATTCTTTTACTCTTATCATTTTAATGCATCTGGCTGTTTTTGTTAAATATACTGGTGGTCCGATTAATTCATTAGTAGAAATCAATGAAAATTGCCTATGGCATTTGTGTCCACCTCATAAGCAATAAAATGATACCTATAGTTAATATTCAGTAATTTTTGGGGAAAAAAATAGAACCGTCTCTTTGTTCAACACAATAATTCCCACAATGTTATATATTAAGATATGATTATTTAATACTGCTGTATAGTCTCCACATTTAAATGAATGCCGTTGTAATTTAAAAACGAATAAAATCGAACGTGATAATTTTCATCAACTTCTAACAGTCCATAAATGATACTTCTGAAATTACTTTGTCTTTCATGTTTACTATTCAGGTTCAATGTTGTTATCAAACCATTCTTTTTTGATATTTGGTACGCAAATTTCAATTGATACCTTTTAGATAGTGTAACATATATTTTTTCGAGAATTAATACAGTAGCAGTAAATTTTTGAGCGCATGTGAGCAGATTGATATTTAAAACACCACAATTTGCGAAGAGGCCCAGATTGGAGAATAATATTTGGATAATAAATCAAATTGTGAAATTTAAGCTTGAGTATATCACAAAATAGGTCAACGTAAACACTGTTATGTTTTTTAATTTTATTTTCTGATAAAGTATTGTCTGAATCATTTGCTTTAAAACACAATAACAGGTCAATAATCCCTTTAAAATTATCGAGAAAGTTCCAAGCATCATCATCAGCTGGAATCATATCTCTAACCATAATAGGAAAATATGTTATTTTCAATTTTTTTTAATAAGATGATACGGTTCAATTTTTCCTGAGATGTTGCCAATTTCTTTGTACCATATTCAAAATTTTATTTTCTAAAATGCAGCATTTCTAAATTAATATATTTAGTCAATTGCATGACAAATGTTGTAGTGACATATTCCTTCAAATATATCATGCATTATATCTACATAATAATTATACACAACATGAAAAGACGGAATATAATTAAGTAGGGAATAATTAACTATTCTTCTATTTTCCAATAAACTAGCTAAATCCGATTCATAATTAGAAATCGTTCGCGTCATTTCTTTATCTTCAACACATATGCTTTGGGTATCTACCTTTTTTACCTTACAAAATCTACAAAAATTAATTTTCTGAAAATCATTTAGTGAAATCTAAGAATGAATTTATACCTAAATTATCGCCCAGTACCAAACCCAAGATAAAATGAGTATGAATATTCACATTTTCTTTTATTTTAATTTCTATACCATCGAGTTCTAATTCCTTCAGCTCCCATATTAAAGTTTGAAAACATTTTTCATTGCTGAATGCTTTCACATATGCGGATTTTATAACTTCACCTTGAAAAATGTTTTCTGATTTAGATTCATCTCTTAAAAGACACGGAAAAGAATAATAGATATAATATATGGAGTGTTTAGAGGAGTGTAAGCCGAGAGGTTATTTATTTCGAAATCGTCAATGTAAATAAAGTAGGGTAATAAAATTTTATTAGGATTCATTGCCAATTTTTGTTTCCAAAGCTTACTCTGAACAAAATTTGTTAATTTGGTGCAAGTTTAATCATATTCCGTATGTTTCAAAGTATGTTTCAGAATACCTCCTTATTAAAAAAAATTTTTAAATTGAAATTTCAAAAGCAATAAAACAACGTAATTTGTGTTGCTTCAGTCACCAAATTACCTTCTTGATGCGTCACCTATTTCATTATTAACTATAAACTGCTTCACTTTATCTTTATAATTGAAATGAAATTTCTAAAACTAAATTAAATTTAAATTGAAATTAGCCAATTTGATAAAAATATACATTTTCTTTTAAAGAAAGAATCATTTTCAAACTTGAAACCAGGTGCATCTAATAATTAAGAGCAAGAGCGTTCAATATCACGTGACTCGCAATCATGCAAAATCATCCCCCTTACGTTTCCACTTCTATGGCATATGTAAATGCATTGGTGAATAGGTACGACCTACTCATCTCTTATGTTCTTGTCCTTTATTCAATCGTAGAAAGAGAGAATAGGAACAGATACCTTCATACTACGAAATAAGTGACAAAGTTGTATAATTGCAATTAATGTGAAACATAATCTCTGAAATGCGTTTAGATTTTAATGTTTAGCCTAAACGTTTATATATAAATGTGTATTAAACTTAGAATTAATTAAGTTATTGTTCCGAAAAATTGCATTTGCAGTAATTTGCAATAAAAAGTTATAATAATAGAGGTCAGTTGCGCAAAAAGTCGTTTTTTATTTAAAATTCATGATAGAACAAATTGGAAAAAAGAAGCGGTAATTGCTTTATTCTATAATAAATTCGTAGTGAACTCAGTTTTGTGCATTTCTTATAAAATGGGTAAACGGTTTGTTTTGCAGAACTTTAACATAGATCTAATTATCTGTGCGAAAATCGAGATGGTAGGTCCATATCTAAATTAGAGCAGATTCTAAACGCTACTTATTATGTGAAAGTAGAAGTGATTCAAGAGGAACGTAACAATTGTAGCTTTGTGTTTGTAGAATCCAATATTAACAATTACTCGTAAAAACTAATAGAACATACTACATATTTGGTACAAGGTACTACATATAAGGTATTTATGGAAACTACAAATTCAAGGTTGGATTGTATCTTGATTTGGGTTTGGATAAGAAAGATTTTACCAACAAGTTTATGTTTATGCAAATATCTGAAGATGTTTGTACGATTTCATGACGAATTTTGTCACACATTCTAAAATGGAAAGCATTATATTAATCGCTGCTCAAACAGAGGATCAATACCAAACATGCGTAACTTTGGATGAATCAGAGGAAATGAACAAGAATGATAAGTTTATTTTAAAAAGTAATGAATTCATTATTAATTTAAGAATTCATTTTTTTAGATTATAAATTAGCAAATAAATTCCTACAAAAAGCTACTGATAATAAAAATCAAGAACTGGCATGCAAGGTTGGAACTACTAGTTGCTACTGCGGTAAAAAATTAGATGACAATCATTTAAATCATTTAGTAAATACCAATAGCAATATTGAAAATGCTATTATCGAGGATACTGAAGAAAGTAGATTATTTGCAATAGACGTTTAGAAATTTAAAAAGAATAATCCTTTTAGTTGATCGGAGAAGAAAGAAATACAAATCATATAAAACTAGTTGTAAATTGTTATCGCTAAATTAAAAAAAATTGAATGATCCCAGATATAAAAGCAAGGTAATTTGAAATATTTCTAAAAATTTTGAAATTTATACAATGGACAATGCCAGAATAGATTAAAAAATTGAAAGTACTCTTATAAGAAAATAATGGAAAAAATAAAACTATTACAAATGGGCCTTATTCCATATTTCTTCTACATCACATGTTATAAGAGATTGTCAGAATATCAAGATAGCATTACCGAAAATGATTTAAAATAAGGACCAAACAAAAGAAAAGGCAGCAGCAATATTCCTAAATGGTATAAAATGAACAAGAACGTCGACAAAAAGAAATAATGTAAAACCAAAAGCAATTTTTAAGTTTATTATGCGATACTTTCAGTAAATAGTTTTCTATATTAATTTGTTTTGCGAAATATTTTATTTCTATTTTGAATACAGTTTTATTTAATTTTTGCAATATCTGAATAGTGCTTTTTTTGTTTTAACCTACCTACGTTTATTATGAATAAAATTTAATTTTATTTTTGCAATTTACTTACATTTATTTAAGATGGTAAGAAGGTTTTTGTTAAAATAACTGTTGAGACTTACGAGCGGAGGTCAATAAATTCGCGGATGGAGGGGTTAGTGGAAGAGGATATTACTGCCGCGTGCAGTATCTATGCAGCGACATCTTATTAGTGTACCTCAATAGTTTCATTCTGATGGTGCTATTAACCTCGGAGTTACTACTGATCAAGCAACTAAAGGCGGATAAAAATATCGACAATGTAAAGAATTAAATTTCATGTGATTATAGAATTTCTAACAAAACAAGGAAAACCACTTCAAACCATTTTGAATGAGATGTCTGTTTACGGAAACCCTTCTCCTGGTAAAACCATTATTTGTAAGTAGCATAACCTTTTTAAACAAAGAAGGAAGTAGATTGAAGGCAACCCCCGACCAGGTCAGCCCACTGAAGCCACCTCCGCAGACATTGTGGGAAAAGTCGAAAAACTTGTACCTGAAGATGTTTTTGCAAGCAAGAAAAACTTGCAGAAATGGTTGGGGTATCTCCTGCAACCATTTTAAATATTCTTGATTTCTATCTTGGCATGTCAAACATTAGTACAAGATGGGTACTCAGAATGCTCAAGCCACTGCAAAAACAACATCGTGTTGAGCGTACACGCGAGTTTTTAAAGCACTGTCGAGACGATAAAGATGAAATTTTGAGCTGAAGTGAGCTCAAACTTGGGGTCACAACTTTGAGCATGAATCTAAGCAGGAATTTATGCATACAACCCCCAAAAGAGCTCAAAACCGTAGTAAGTTTTTTTTTGGGATATAGAAGCTACGCTGCTCATCGACTACAAAGCTAAAAGTGCTTCAATAACGGGGGCCTACTATGTTGATTTGATGAAGCATCTAAGGGATGCTGTAAAGGCGAAAATATGGGGAAAACTAGCAAAATGCGTGCTGCTTTTGCACGACAAGGCGCCAGTACACTGGAGTCACGTTGCGATGGCTGCACTTCAAGATTATTGCTTTCAAATGTTAAACCACCCACCCTCCAACCCATATTTGGGACCTTCGGACTATTATTTGTTCTCCAACCTCAAAAAGGAGCTTCGTAAGGAAAAATTTGCTAGCGACGATGAGGGAAAACTTGCAATTTCGATTTATTTTGATGGAGAAGTTGAAACATTTTTTTAACACAGTATAAATAAGTTGATCAAGAGGTCTAAAAAATGTATTAGCATCAAGGGAGAATATATTGAAAAGCAAAACTAACACAGTGTACTTTTTCGCCCTCCTGCTCCCATTCAAGGAATTTAATCACCTTCACTCGTACATTTATTTATTGTAGAGTGTTGTAGTAGAATAAAAATAAATATAATTTTCATTTTGTATAATGAATATTTATTCAAAACTTTACATCTAGAAGAATGTCTCTGGCTTAAAATGAACTATCAATTTGCATGTCCTTTGAAATGCCAAATTACACATTAGAAAGTAAAAATTATTTTATATTTTTCACAAACTGCATTTTATAATACAGATAGCTTTACCTAGACACTTATTGGCAAATACAAGAGGAGTACTTTCAGTCATAGATAATTTATGCTGCTTACATAAGTCATGCTTTCTCAAACACCCCTTTACTAAAAACAGTTCTAAATACCTGGGTCCTCAGACTTAACTGAAATAATGTTAGTCTATAATGTAAGCTACAATACTAAAAAAGCATATTTCATTATTATAAACACGTTGTTCGACTAACCTCACCGTTTAAACAAAAAACAAGCGGGGCTACAAATTTTTCTCTTTAACAACATTTTAGCTATAAATAAAAATATTGATTTGACTCGCTTCTGCTCACCTTCTTCGGCTAACTTATAATGGAATTTTTAAAGCTGAATAGCCAAAACTAATTTAATTTATGAAAAGTACTCAAAAATTACTAATTGTATTTATTTTTGTTGTATTCATGTCTGTCTAAAAATTAAAAAACTATAAGAATTAATTGAAACACATTAATTATGTTTCACATTTATTATAGGTAATCTATAAATATAAAATTACAAATACATTTACAAATTTCGAAAAGTGCAATATTAAATATATGTATAGTAAAGTTTGTTATTCCAAACTTACGATTAATTAAATAAAGAATATGGAAAAAATATATAGGATACTATTTTATGGCCAAACAGAGAAAATCAGTTAAAGCAATAACCAGACCCATTAGTAAGGTATTATAGAAAGGCATTCTAAAATTTTACACGAGGAGGATTGCTAACTTTTAATTTTCTCTTTTCTCAATGGTCATTCGGCTCAGGTAACATACAGTTGTAGTAAAATAAATTTAATTTTGGTAGAATCTCTTTTTCCCAAAATATGATTCCTCTTCTTATCTATGACAGTACAAATATTATAAGAAATAGGCAATTTGATTGTAATAATACAATCACCTTTTCAACTACCAATCCTTTAGTTGCCCATATTGCAAAATAACAAAATTTCTGTTTTGTAATTACTAGTTGTCCCTATGCTTAGTAGCACTAACGATTAGACCTTTGATAACCTCGACGCAGGAACAGTTTTTCCATTTACCGCCAACAAACTTATAAACAACGATAAAAACACGGTACTATATCCTGATATAGGCCACATTCTTACACAGTAGGTACTATATCTTTTATTCCTTCGTATACGTTCTAGAAAAGCATATAAATTGTAAATTACAATTAATCTATGAATATTATGTGTACTTTTAATTTTACGAAGCCTAGTGGAAAAAGTACGAAGTAAATGATTGCTACACTCCATTTTTTCAACAAGTACATTTTCATATTGTTTTGCTTCTTTAATTTCCTTCAAGAATGACGTCAAACTCAATACTTGTTGAAGAACCTTTCCAATTACGGTAACATGTATGAAGTATAGCTTCACTTACCCTGGTAAATGTAATTATTACTGTACCACGATCGTTAAATAACCGTAAATTTTAGTTTAAAAATTACTATCCTCAATAATGTTAATCGCCGACCTTTTATTAGCCACGATAATGATCTATTACCTTGACCATCAGGTTGTCTTTTAGGGGTATGATCCATCACTTCTTCAAACACACAATACACTAACTACAACTTTATTAAATCGAAAGCAATACTTTCAAAATAGGTTAGAATCAAAAAGAAATCTTATCGCATTTGGACAAAACTTACAGTGTTGCCAATTATTGTAATATTTATTTTTGAAAGGTGGCGGCACTTCCGAGTAAGTACTAACTAAAATACAATTTCCAAAATCATCAGCTAAAAGAAATTTCTTTTATAAAAAAATCACGTAAAATGTGAATAGAATTTTATAAATTATATCCCAAAGTTCAACATTTTGCTTTTGAAGGTAGTTATATAAATTTATTTTGCAAAAAATTATCAATATTTAAATTATTTACACTTCGGAAATAAAGAACCAACTAAAAATTAAATTATTGCAAATAGAACTTTTATTGAAAATGTTGTAAGCAAGTGATTCAAGTAATTAAAATTTGCCATATGGCGTCTGCTATCGAACACTCTTAAACAAAATTCTATTTTATTGGCATACGTCTAACATTCTCAACACCGTATATATTGTATTACATCCTTCAAGAAACGTATTGCTATTAAATGAAAACCAAATATCTTAAACACGTTTATTTAATTGTAATATTTTACTTTTACATACTTAATGTTAGATTAAATTTAAATTTATAAACAAAATAATACTATTGTATGTTTTCGAAGACCGCCTACAGCGTTTTCTTTTCTCTTCAATCTCGATGATCAAATTTCCACCTAAAGCTGCGCAAAGACATTAAATGGACGTCTTGGAAAAGTACCTTTACATCTCACATTTCATTACATTGTATGCTACTTGAAGGAAATAAGGACAGCGCGAACAAACCAGCAATTTCGTTGAGTGTGAATGATTCATACCAACACTTAAAAGTTGAAATTCATTTTTGAATGATTGCAGCAATCTTCGCAATTAACTATGAACAAGAACTTTTTCAACGGGCACTTCGAAATTCATTTTATAGAACATTACACAACCCATTGCTATGAAATAATGTTCTATTAAAATAAAGCATCCACTTTTATTAGTCAGAAATGCGATGGTCCTAGAGTGAGGATGACTCTGGAACCAGGATGACCTTAAAATATGATCTATAAATTATGACTCCCTTGAAACATAGTTTTATAACAATATTGGCCGAGTAAATGGCCCCATCCCTGAAAAAAGTAGTGAGAGATGGATCTAGCATTGCCCTTGTAATTATAATGATCCTTTAAATGTCCTTGACCTTGAAAAATGTGGGGGAGCGTTAGATTCTAGCATTGGCCGTGTAATTACAATGTTCTTGTAAATGTTCCTGACCATGATAAGGTTGTACGATTTGGACATAGCATTGCCCTTGTAACTAAAGCGACGTTGCAAACCTCCCTTACCTTGAAGAAATGGCGGATGTGTTTCTATCATTCTTTCTCACCTATTTACATCCTAATGCTAATACTATAGTACACTATTCAAGTAAATGACATTAAAATATTATAGCGCACAACTAATACAGGAAACCCAGACGGGGAAGCTATGAAGCCATTTCAGGTGTCCCCCTCCGATTTTGATAATTTTCTAATATGTTGCAGACAAGTAAAACATAAGTAAGCAGTGTTTTTATCTGCCATAAATATATTGTAAGGGTTAAAATTAATCTCTTAACTTGGGCTTGTATTGATTTATACTAGTAGTTTCTCATAGAACCAGTGGCCCAATGTGAACGAACCGAACGTGAAAATATTCACCTTGGTTTCGAATAAAGATGTCATTTTTTAGATGATTATATCTTATTTTGAGGGCAAGAACTGACCTAAGAGTGACCGACACTTTTAAGTTAAAGTAATTTCTTTGAAAGCAGATGAACATATTTAAATGGCATTTCTACCCTCTGGGTTAATTTGTAAATATTTCTATTTTCGGCACGCAATCTGACCTAGTTAGATTAAGAGTGACGTGAAGTTATGTCTTTGAATGTACACTACCTTAATAGAAGTATTCTATCTCTCCAAATCAAAGTGTTAAAAAGGGATTCCAAATTTTACGAGGTTGTAATACTATATGAGCAAGGAAAATATCTTAACAAATATAGGGTAAAAGGTGATGGTTTTCAATATGTTGCTGCCATACAGAAAGGATCAACAACGCTATAGCCAGCACTAAAGCATTCGTCATTTGCGAAGAGCACCAATTTTACGCCATCCCTATCTCTTTCAATCTAAGCCAGGTGATCTGAAGGGCGCCTATTGCAATGAGCTCTGTTTCAGCGATTCTTTATGTAAGAGCTACGATAGGTTCTGTTTATTTTAAGTTTTGAAGCAAATAGTAAACTATTCCTACTCATTGTGTAAAGTTGCTTCATTGCCATCAGTTCTATCTAACAAAATATGCCTTGACAGCTTGCACATGGAAATTCAACCAGAGAATCAAACGGTAAAATTATAGCTCTACCGGAGCCGAAACCTACTCTTCGAAGAATATTAAAATCCGTGTGTTTATCGGTAGGCTGAATTTTTATTCATTAACTACATCCACAGAAGTAAATTTAGTTAGTTTAAACGTTATAGTAGTAAAAAGGAATTAAAGTAGTAAAATTAAGTAAATGTGATTTCGCTGAAACTAACATCAAAAATACAAATGAAGGCATTTCTAAAGTTTTAACCTAACATCACTAATTCTCATAGAAGCAAATCCTTACTAATGAAATTTTTACTTACTTGTTGTTTGTTTGGATAAGGGTATTCGCCGTTAAGTCAAAACACTCGTGGCATGAAATTCATATTACTTTTTAACTTATTATTATTTTTTTGTATGAAGTGATATAGCAGCGGACCCTTAAGTTTCACGAACCGATAATGATCATTTAAAGTCATCCCGCGTCGATTTTGCCAGTTCGACAAAGTATGGCGTCTTCAAGAATTGAGTTTCAAGGAAAGAACTGATTGACAGGATGGCAGTTTTACAAAATGAACACCTTAAAAGCACCAGCAACAACCGAAAATCAAATTCATCAATTACTTATTTTACCTAAACTCAGTTAGAGTACGTGTAAACGCTTTAAGTTTGTGTCTAACACATTTAAAGTTTTAATTTCACCCAAACTTAATTAAGAATAATCTAGAAATCATAAGTAGCTACCTGGATTATACAGCTATAGAAACTGGAGTCCTAAAGCTTCCAGTTAGTTGAGTGAATTCCATTGGTGGTAGCAATCATTTGAAAAATTGTAAAATATGTATTAATTGTTATTTTATTTCAATTACTGGTTATTTAAATATATGCATTAAATTTACGACTTCTATTAGATATTGGTATTGTGTTAAAATGTCTGAGGATCTACATGAGGTTTAAGATTAGTTGAGCTTTACGAATAAATAAAAGTGACCGCGTTTATTTATATTAACAGAGTTAACAGTTCCCAAAGACATTACTTTTACAATAGCTCCCCTTCTTATGTCATTTCAGGTCACTCACTTTAATTAACTATATTAATTAAAACCCAGGCGAGAAACAGAAGGTAAGAAGTATCACAGAACGCTTCTACCCCTTTTTACTATAACTTAATTTATACAAGAGGTTGCCGTTGAACCGAACAAAACAATCAGTAACAAACTTAATAATGTCAAATCGTATATATATATATATATATATATATATATATATATATATATATATATATATATAT
>JAHWXV010602972.1:0-11819 GCA_024586415.1 Phrixothrix hirtus | reverse complement strand
CATAGTAGACTGTTTCGGCGATAAAAGTTGAACATGAAGCTAATCTTAAATATTCTGCTTCACGCACCTAGAGTTATGCAGATAAGTATTTGCAAGAACATTTGTAAATAATCTGAAAGAAAAATCAACTAAGACACAAACAGTACAGAAGTAAAAACAAAAATCGAAGTAAGGATCAGTTTATTTTCGTTTCAGAGAACAGCAATTAGTAATTGGCAACGTACAATTCGTAATAACCTTTCAACTAGACATTATAGTAAAAATGCAATGAACTTTGAATTAGCTAGTAACGCATACAAATAATAGAAGATGTTGAGACCCTCAGGCTTAAGATAGCACGTATGTGCATAAAAGGTTATATTATTAGGCGACGTTATCGCACAGATGTTCCGGCAGAACGAAGCACGGCTTAAAATATAGAATTGAAAACAACATAGAATTTACAAAAAGATAAATTTAAGGTGTTCGTGTACTCCATTATCCTAATTTGAATTAAATATAAACCATCTATTAAGATTAAAAATTCTAAGAAAATAAGTCATATAATTAAGTTAATTAAACTAGCGGTTGGGCGTCACTGAAGTGATGAGCGGCTATGCTTCTAATAAATCATAGACAAATGTTTAAATTCGCATGTAATTAATTAAATTTTTGTTCGTCCAAAAACGCCTTTACATAAATTACACAAATAGAAATATGTCAAGGTAACCAGTGAAAGTACTGAAGCAAATTAATATTGAAGGGGTACTGAACGTATTCACGTGGTCATTTCGATCGCCTCCGAGAGACTTGGCTGCGCTCGCCGTAACGATTGAACGTCGGGTGCAAGTAACAAGTCGTTGCGTTTTGGAACGCAACTCCTATTACAAAACAATTAATTCCCCTTTCAAAATTACTATCTAGATATTTATAGGCAACATCAAATAATTATAAAGGATAATTGTAACTAATATTATTGTAATATAAAGTAAACTATAGTAAATAAATATCAGAGCACAAAGCAGCAATTCACAGGTCTCAAAACGTACGAGCTTTCGCCATCTTCGGCGAATGCCAGTAAAAAAAACCAGATAAACTGACCTGGATGGTAGAAGTTTTCAGGGAAAAAGACGGATTTTGACCTTAAGAAGTGGAAATCATCGCCTCGAGGCTGCGTAATGGGCGTTTCTTCGCGAAACTGCTGGCCGCCGTACCAGGGCCGTAAAAAGGTAGAACAAAGGACGGCTTTGGTATAGAGAAGCAGCAGATCGCCAAAGGTGAAAGAAGCAGTCGACGGTGTTACAAACATACCGTCCAGATCGCAAACATAATGGGAATTTTAAATCCCATACTTAAAACACTAGAAATAAATAAAGAGACAAAAATTAATTAACCAACCTTGTACATAACCAAGGGATGCCTACTCACCCTAATAAAAATGTAGGTGTTTTATCCAAAGAAGAAGAATAATCCAAGATAGATCGTCGATACTAGACGGAGCGAAAGCGACAGCGTGCATCTTCCACAACGAACTAAGACACAATACCTGACGGTATACGATGGGAACAGATAACGACGTTCACGAATACAAATTACAAAAGACGGAGTTAGGCAACTTAAAACGCATCGAGAAGTTAAAAACGCGAAATCAGGCGCAATTTGCAAAAATTAATCGATCTCAAAAAGGAATCGGTACAAAATAAAGCACCTGAAATAGATATCAGAAAACTGGGGAATCGGGAAATGACAACAATGAGAAAGCGGCCTCACTGCAACATTGACAGACAATATTTGAGATATCTGTAATCTAGTTATTATAACATGTAATCAGTCAATTTAGTGTACAAAGAATTGTTAACATAGTTGGACGTTTATAGATGTCGTTATATGAAGGTGTGTTAGATATTTATTTTTTGTGTTTCTGTTTTCAGATTGATTAGAATATTGATTGTAAACTATTAGTTTTCTTACGTAACGGTATGTAAAGAAATACCTTTAAATATTTTGCATTCCACTAACCTAACGACTTTATCAAAAATTTCAAATAGAGACTTCTAAGCCAAATTTTCATAATAGTAACACTGATTGTATTGCAGTTATAAGTATAATAGTTAGCCGCATTGTTGTGGTGAAGATCGATCGAATTTAGGAAGATCCAGTACATGGTCAAATTCCTCGAATTTTGATACAGCTCCACTTACTGTGCTGAGAATCGGCGTAAGTAGCGTTAGTCAAAGGCGTTTTTAAACAGCAAGAGCGTATAGTGCCCGTGTGTGACTTTGCCTTAGACTTGAGCAGTCACGTCATATGAGTGAAAGACGAATAGGTACCGATTAATAAATGAAGTGACCATGCAATAAAAATAAAAACCAGCAGAAGTGAACCGCCAAGCAGCGAAACAATAGTTATGGACCAATCGGATGGAGACTTCTGTGTTGGATGTATAGGAATTCTAGAAACTAGTAACACAGATAATGTTAGAGATCTTCTAGCTGGAAGAATATTCGTCGAGGCCAGGGAAATAATACCTGTTCGTTTAATGAATGTCAATAGCTTCCAAATGACTCTAAAGAAGGGCCATGAAGTAGGAATATGCACACCTATCTCATCTGTGGTACGTTGCACAAAAATCAACGAGAAGGTTTTATCCGTAAAGAATTTATCTTACTTGCATTCCACGCTTGAATGCTTGGCAACGTTCTATCCTAAGAGTAAAAGAATAAAGCCCATCAATATTCTGAGACAATTTGAAATGGATGACGGTTTGAAAGAAAGAATAAATGTTGTGACGCATAAAATAAATAACAGTGGTGCCCAACCATAACGTCAACGACTAAGGATGGTGCCTCTATCCAAATGATCATCAATGACACGGCCAGTGAAGGGATAATAGAGCCATTTAGCAGTTCTTGAGAATCGCCTGTTGTACAGGTTAAGAAGAAAGGTGTAAGAACAAGATCCTCTACTCAGAATTGACGATACTTTAGACACGTTTTTCGGCTACAAATTTTTTTAGATCTTAGAGATGAAAAGTGGATATTGGCAAGTTGGTATGGAGTATGAGTACCGGAAAAAGACAGCATTCCCAATTGGATCTGATCTCTGGTAGTTCACGATGGTGCCTTTTGACTTGTACAATGCACCAGTGACGTTTGAAAAACTAATGTAGTTGCTACTGAGAGGCTCGTCTTGGCAATCATGTCTAGTATACTTGGACAATGTTATAGGTATTAGACGGGCCTTCGATGAATACCTGAAAAATGTCGAACAGTTGTTTCAAAGTACTACGAAATGCACATCTACAACTTAGTCCGGTAAACTGCAACTTGTTTTAAAACAAAGTAAAACATTTGGGTTATGTGGTTTATGACAAAGGTGTGATAGATGACCCAGAGAAAATTCGTTGTGTACGAGGACGACCACAGGCAAAAAATAAAAATTAATTACGAAAATACTTAGGGTTATATACTTACTATCATTGATTTGTGCGCAGATTTTCAGATATTGCAAAACCACTTACAAAGCTTACTGTAGAAGACTAACCATATTTATGGAGTAATAGCTACCCACCAGTCATTTGAAACACTTAAAACATTGGTAACGGCACCCATATTCACTTAACCTAATGTAGAGGAAAGATGTACCTTACATATAGATGCTAGCCTCGTCGGCATCGATATAATGGTATCGCAAATCTAAGACAGGTAAGAACAAGTAATTGCGTATTTTAGTAAAGTGTTGTGCAAAACTGAGAGGAATCATTGTATTACGCCAAAGAACTGCTAGAGGTGCTAAACGCCTACGGATTCTTCTCCAAATACCATTATGGACGTAATTCCTTATTGAGAACTGATCACGCAGCGTTGAAGAGGCCCCTAGAGTTTACAAATCCAGAAGGCCAAATAGCGAGATGAACTAAATGTCTGCAAGATTATGACTTTGAAGTTGAGTATCGTGCCGGAAGAAATCATAGAAGTTCTGACGGATTAACAAGACGACCCTTGCACAAAAGGTTGCAAACGTTGTACTCGGTTGGAGTCAAAAGTGTAGGCATATGTTGTCTACCGCGTTCCTGTAAGTAACGATGACTGGCAACCAGATAATGTCAAACGAGATCAAGAAAGCTACCGGACCTGAAGGTGCTATTAAAATGGAAGATTGAAGGCCGAACACCAAGTTGGGAGGAAGTGGCTTCATTTAGTCCCGTTATCAAAGCGTATTGGTTCCAATGGGACACTTTAAAAGTTCAGGTAGACCTTCTGAAAGGGGTCCTGGAAAATGATGATGGAAGTAAAAAACGAATGCAGTTGGTGGTTCCTAAAGACAAGGTAGCAGAAATATTGCGACAACTACGTGATGGTTTATCTGGAGGACACATGGACGCAAAAGTCCGTGAACATTTTTTTTGGATGTACTTCAAAGATGATGTGAAAGAGTGGTGCCGAAGCTATGCATTGTGCACCTTTGGGAATGGTCCATTAGGGAGGCGATAGGCACATATTTGACAATATATTGTAGGTAGCCCATTTGAAAGAGCAGCAATCGATATAGCTGATCCATTTTCGGAAACCTAAGCAGGAAAAGAATACACTATTGTTGCAAACTATTTTAGTAGATACACCGAAGCATGTCCTATACCTAATCAAGGGGCAGTTACAGTGACCGAAACCTTGGTAAAATGACTGTTTAGTCATTTTGGGATTCCTTTGGAATTACATTCAGACCAAAGAAGAAATTTTTAGTCAACGCTATTCCAAAGTCTTCGCCAGCTATTGAATATACGAGAAACCTGAACAACTACTCCTCATTCATAGTCAGATTGAACAGTAGAAGGCATGAGTCGAACAATAGGAAAACATTTGCCAAAAGTTGTCTCAGACCATGGAAAAAATTGGGACCATTACTTACATCAGTTCTTGATGTCGTATCGATAAACTGTAAACGAAACGACAGATGAGACTCCAACTGGAGTGTTCTTTGAGCGAGAAATTAAATTTCTATGTTTTGGAGAGAACGAGTTTGCTGGAAATGCGTATGCTGAAGCTCTTGAAACTAAATTCAATTCACGAAAGTGTTGACAACAACATTCATATTGACAGTAATTGAACGAAACGCCACTATGATGCATGTTCCAAAATAGGAGAATGTCAACCCGATGGCCTGGTTTGCATATACCAACCTCAGAGACAACGAGGCATATCTCCCAAATAGCAAAGATCTTGGGAAGACCCGTATAAAATAGTAAAGGGGATCAACGCTGTAATCTACTGAATTATGAAATTGCCCAGAGGAAATCCCAAAGCAGCTCACATGAATCGGTTAACCTCATATGTTTGGAGGAATGCAGAATCCCAACGGCAAAAATGTGAGCAACAGGCGAACCATGTTGAATTAGAAGAATTAGAAGCCAAAAATAGCTAATAATCGTCTACCGAATGTATGTCAACTTATTGAAGACAGTATAAAGCTAGGTGTGGGGTTATCACTGAGGAATATAGAAATCTATTTGATGTACTCATTCTGTTGCTAAAGACGTCTGAATGTCCCATGACACAGCAGCTTGATTTAAAAAGAGGTATAGTCGCATAGAAGAAATGCAGCAGCAGAAGCGAGATATTGGAAAGGCATATCACCTCCTATGTCGTTATCGCCAAGTTATGCGAAGTATTCACTACCTGGTGACGAAAGCATTATTCCATCATAAACCTTGTTTTGAAGACTTCTGGAAGACATTATGGGATATAAGGAAACAAATATATGCCGGTGCTAGTAGAAAGTTAGCCGTACCAAATTCCGGCTGCGACCTAGATTAGCTTAACTGGAACGTGGTACGCGACATGTTGGAAGTAGTGTTTCGAGGCACCGGTGTTAAGATCCTGATGTGTGGTTGGAATTCAAAAGGAACTCCACCAACTATGAAATGCGTGGGTTGCCATTTCTTCAAAAAATGGTGCCACAAGTATGGATCGCACTGCAGATTTCGACGTAACAGGACGTAACAGTCTTAATAAGGGGGCAGTATATATAGATTTTTATATAATTAACTAGTTTCTTTATAATATATTCATTTACTATTAGTCCTCTGCTAATGCTAATTAATTTTTAGTCTTGATCTCGATCTGACGAGATCGATAGATTAACTGCTTTGCTATTTTGGAATCTATTATTATTTCTAGTTGTTTGGTTCGGTTTTCGTATAGGGTTGCTTCTCGTCGTCCTCCGTTTCACATGTTGCCGCTAACCTATCCTTCTAGTCAGCTTAACATCTTCTTGGCCGTTCTGGAAATGCTATGTTCGTGGTTGGTGAAACATTAAATACTGCATACGCCTTGAAAGAAGTTTCTTTAACTAGATGCACTTTCCTACCCTTTAGTCAGAGCTCGTGTGAGTTATGTTTACATTAAAGGTATAAAATTATATATAGCTATTTGTCAAGTAGTGTTTACTTTATACTGCGATATTAGCCTGATTAGGGTCTGAACTGTTAAATTACTATTCAATCCTTATTTTTTCGAGAACTATGGTTCTGTAATTAGTTAAACTGGGTATTGAATCAGCTTTCTTCAGTATCTGTTCAACAACTTTGTTTGCTAAATTACCATGAATTTTAAACATAATTTTTATACGATTAATATAGTTTCATTGCCGCCGTTCTAGCCTTAATTGTTAATAATTTTAAAGTAGTTGAATTTATCTACACTTTTAATTATCAATCAATTTGTAAATTTAAGAAATGTTTTCAGGAACGCTTTAATAAATTTTTGTATACGATTAGCCTGGAGTAGACCTATTTGAGAATTTATTACTATTAAATATTTGTTAATAATTAACTACATTTTACATTTATATGTTTCCAACCTAAATGCTAGATTTTCGGTTGCATATAACGTGGGATTTCTGATTAGACTAATTGCTAAAGATAATTCGAATCCCGGTAATTATTAAAAATATATACTGCAGCCATTCCAAAAGTTTGCCTGTAATATAATTTTAACATATATAGATAAAAGCTAAATGCGATTTAAGAATTATCTGAAATATAACCTTTAGTCAAGCGAGCGGTATACACCGATTCGACTTCAACTGATAATGTAAACTTGAACATACCTATTAACGCACTCAATTTTTACGTATAATTATCCTTTATAATATATCCAAAATTGTTAAGTTAGGGTTACTTGTGTTTCCTTGTCTGTTCAGTTAATTATAAATTCTGTCAAGGTTAAGAACAAATACATATGTTTATATTTAAAATTATTAGTCACTTTCAACTGAAATTTAGCCTAATGATCTTTACCCTGTCAATATCAAACCAAAAGAGAACGAGAATCCCACCGCTCGACCTCAGTATATGTTTTGAGGGGCGTGTAACCATGACGCGAGCACGAACTTGATTTTCTTATTGAATAGTTCTGACATGAAAGCACGGCTGTTATGTTTTAATGTCCTCTATTATTACTGTATATTTTAAATGTTATAAACCGACCAAGCTAGATGAAGAAGATATAGGAATAAGCTTCAAAAGCCACTAAATATTCAGTACATTGATCTAGAAATAATATAACAAAAAAACATTCATTATTGTCAAGAGATCAATGTCATGCACTATGAACGCCTTATAAAATAAGACTCCAAAAAAGTAATTTCCTCATTGCAATCAATTCTCTTCAGAACCATGGAATATTTTAAGAATATCGAATTCAACAAATTCTAAATCTAATTGAATATTTTTTGTCATGTTACTTCTCGATTGGTGTACTAAAAATTTCTTGTTTATTAGAGATTGTTCTTATACTACTTTCTTTTTATGGCATGCTGGTATTATCCGGTATTAATACGATAAAAACAATTACCTTTTCATTTTTCAATTTGTCAACCCTGAATACGTTTTTTTATTTTTTGGAAAAATAATAATAGAAAAATCGTTTTAGCCTTTTTCAAGAAAATTGTAAGGAACCTAAAAACATAACTTTATACTAACGTGTATCCCAGAATCCTTGGAATTAACTCTTGCTATGACTTTGATGATACAGGTCATTCTTATTTCACACACATATTAAAATTAAAACTTAAAACAATAACTAACAAATATAGTTTACTGGTTGTCACTAATTATTACAAATTACTACCAAAATTGTGTCTCTTATTTATTAAACATAAAAATGTTCGCACATGCGTCGGTCGCTGTGAAATAACTTTTCCACAATAAATATCTTTTGTTTTTGTATGCAAATTGTAATAGTCAGTGACAACTAATTAAAATAACATTTCTTGGTGTTTGCTTTGACGTTTTAATTTTAATGTGTGTGAACTAAGAAAAGGCCTACCTTATCAAAGTGACAGCAAGAGTTGATTCCAAGACTTTTGGGACACACATTACATTTCATATAGGGAATTTAGCCATGAATTGAAATGCCGCGTAAACAACATGGTATTTCATTATCAAATATAAGAATTTTCTTGCAGTGACTTTTTGATATAACCTGTAAATTAATTTTCTCTTCCTCTTAATAAATACATAATGTATGGTAATGTAATGTAAGAGTTTTTAATCAAATGCACGTTTTTGAGCCAATCTAGTCCAAAAATCATGTTCTCGCTAATTAGTGTGTTCCCCGTTGACTTTAATCATGCATACGTTATTAAAGGCAGTTGCAGACAACACTTTTATTAACCTTCTAAAAGCAAAATACTCGCGGATATCAACTCAACTTTAGCGATTCGGTTGACGGACGTTCTAAACGCGATACATATATAACCTAAAACGTCGATTCATTCACACGGTCATATAATAATGTGTAGTTTATATACGGATGCGAGAAATAGCTCAAAAATGCAAGTGACAATGGAATCCTAGGATTATTATGGTATTTTCGATTTCTGCATACATACATAACGTATATTCTCCACTTCTTAGTAACCCCGTAAAATTTGTTCCTGACAATAGTTTACGATCTTTGGCTGATTTTCTTTATTTTGCATAGTTATTCTAAAAATTACAAATTATGTTAATAGCGAAATCAAAATAAATACTTTTTGCAGAAGATTTCATACGAAAATGTCGTCGGAGATCCATACCCTTCTAGCTCGTCGTTTTATTTCTGAACCCGACATTTTGTGCTCTAACAGATTTGTTCAACTTTTTTTTGCCAAATTTTTACATGGATCCGAATCCAAAAGGCTCATTAGTCGCATCTAATGTTTTCTGTGCCAAATATGCTTTTTTTCCAAAATCTTAAGTTGACTACTGTACAACACAATTTTCAGTTTAACCCGTTTTAACTTTTGCAATTTTCAAGCTATTTAAACAGCTTTTCTTCAAAATTCTCGTACTATTTTTTATTTTAAAGAATTCTAAACACATTTTGCTAAGCGAGTACAACTAATTGTACAAAAAAAATATTTTACACATTTACAACTAAATGAACATTTTTAAGATGCATTACGTTTACAATAAACATTTTTCTTACTGATTGCTGGTTTCAGATCTTTATCCAGTAAAATAGGCGCTATAATACAGTTAGAAAATTTCCATCCAAAGATTGTAGGAACCGAAATTTTACAAAGTAGGTGATTTATAGTGTTATATACTGTGGGTCGGTAAAGTATTTGAACACCTTAAAGTTAACACTAAAAGAGATTTTCATTTCAAACGAAATGAAAATCAAAAACTTCATTATATACATTTCGTTATAATATTTTTAGGAACATACAGTTTAATTTATATCTAATATTAAAGAAACTAATAAGAATATTGCATGAAAACGGAAAACACTTGGTATATTTAAGACCATTGCATACTTCGCAACTTTCTTAATTGTGCTAAGTTGTACTAGATTGTGCTAGCATTATGCTTAAGTGGTAATTCGGAAAAATAATTACAGAAAAGTTACGCCGAAAAAACGTTTTCGATGATATAGGATTGAAGTAACGTTTAAATTAACATCAGCCATCCGAGTGTCATATGATTATACATTTGAGTTGTGCTAGCGTAGCACAACCCAGCACAACCGCCAATTTCTCCAGCACAGCGATATGAAAGGCATTTCACTCTAGAGGGTGGCTGTTTGTAACAGCATTTTATGTTCAAATTTGGATGTTCTGATGAGTCAATAACCGCAACATTGCATATTTGTGTTGTGCTAGCATAGTATAATTCAGCACAAGCGAGAATTTCGTCATAACAACGATAAAAAAGGCACTTTAGTCTTGAGCGTAACTGTTCGCAACGATATTCTATATTCAAATATTGATGTTCTAACGAGCTAACTACCACCAAATTGCATATTAGAGTTTTGCTAGCGTAACACAACTCAGATATTCAAGTTGATGGTAATCGCAACGTTAAAACGTCGAAATTTGGACATAGAATGCCGTTATGAACAGCCGCGCCCACAAGTGAAGTGCCCTTTATATCGTTGTGCTGGCGAAATTGGCGGTTGTGATGAGTTAATCTACGCTATCACAACTCAGATATATAATTATATGATATTCGTATTCCTGATGTTAATTTAAACGTTACTTCAATCCTATATCGCCGAAAACGTTTTTTGGGCGTAACTTTTTCTGTAATTAGTTTTTCGAAATTCCAATTTAGCACAATGTTAACACAATCTAGCACAACTTAGTACAATTGAGAAAATTGCAAAATATGTAAAGTGGGGGGGGGGGGCTGATCCAAAGTGTACTTGTTTCGATTTTTTGACGCATTTCTCGTATTATGGGCATAATGTTCGAACACAATTTAGCACAAACCCAGCATAATTCAGCTCAACCCTTGAAATTAGCTAATTCAAAAAGTTAAGGGCTAACTTCTTATACGATGAATTTTTCGCCTTCATTTAATATTTTTATTAGTTTCTTTAATATCAGATATAAATTATACTGTATGTTCCTAAAAATATTATAAAAAAATGTATATATTGAAGTTGTTGATCTTCATCTTGTTTGAAATGGAAATCCAATTTAGTGCTAAAGGCAAGGTATTCAAATACTTTACTGACGCACTGTATATAACACTGTAAATCACCTACTTTGTAAAATTCCGAATTCTACAGTCTTTGGATGGCAATTTTCTAATTGTATTATAACATCTATTTTATTCGATAAAGATCCAAAAGCAGAAATCAGTGAGAAAAATGTTTATTTTAAATGCAACGCTTAAAAATGTTCATTTAATTATAAATGTGTAAAATATTTTATTGTACAATTAATTGTACTCGCTTAGCAAAATGTGTTTAATATTCTTTAAAGTAAAAAAGCACGAGATTTTTATGATTGCACGTCCCGGTAGCAAAGAGTATACATAAGTTTATCGAGAGCGTAAGTGAACTCCAACTTTATCTCGTCATTACAAGAAATGTACATACTTTAGAAAATAAGTCTCCAAATAGGAAAATAACTACCGTATATTACGAATCTAACTGCGTAGACGCGGTTATAATCGATTGACAAATAAAATCTTCTCACATCTCGAAAATTTCTATTCGAAATGAAATTCTCGACGCAACTATTGTTGTTTTTTGTATATCAATAATACATTATTATTTTTAGTAAAAATTACATTCAATCGTAGCACTTGAAATTAAATGGCGTATAATTTATAAGAAAAACTGTTTACATAGCTTGAACATTTCAAAAGTTAAAACGGGTTAAACTGAAAATCATGTTGCACAATAGTCAACTTACAATTTTTGGGTTGAAAAAATAAAACGACGAGCTGCTAGAAGGGAATGGATCTTCGACTAAAACTGAAGTAGTATTCAAGATTGTCAGTTAACATTTTTAAGGTCTGCATTTAGTGGGAACGTTTGAAATTTATATATTATATATATATATAT
>JAHWXV010602965.1:0-10167 GCA_024586415.1 Phrixothrix hirtus | reverse complement strand
AATAATTTGTGAAAAATATGCATTTTATTATAAAATTTACAAAATATGCAAAAAATGCATATATATGCACTTTGCATATATTCCGCCCCCTAGTAATATAGTAAATTATATTATTATGTCAAATTTGATGGAAACTTTTAAACATGATAAGTAATTATTCCTATGAAATCAACTTCAAATATGTTGTACTTAATAGGTAATGATTGTTGTTTCATTCAGAATACGACTTTACAACTTCGGCAATGAAGGAATTCCACGATTTGGCAAAGTGCTGTCCTTTTCCACATCCTTTTCATCAAATGGGCAATTTCACTTCTTGGACACAACATATAAGTTAAACAATGTTTCCTATACTACGTAAGGGTGTACCTATCTATTATTACCATTTAATTATGTATTTTTCGTTTATTTGTATTTTAAATGCTTCATTTAATGTATTTGTCGCACATTTATGTAAAATGTATTAAAATAGTTACGATCAGTGTAACACAATTTTGTGTATTTCATTATTTTTATGTTCTGATGCTTCCAATTTTTTTAATAAATAACAAATTTCACAAATGTAATGTTTTCTTTCACTTAAATAATTATTTAATTGAAATAATTTCTAATTTTCGTTAAAGTAGTTTACACTTATTTATTGTAACTTGCATAAAATTAATAGTGTTTGTTGGTAAAGTACATACAGGCATTACAAGCAAATATTAGCTGTACGTAGTGTACCAACAAGCGCCATTAATTTTGTGTAAGATACACTAAACGTGTAATAAATATGTTTTAGAACAATATCTATGTATTTCACACTTAAACCTAACATGTTTCTCATGAAATAATCGATTAAGTACTTGCTAATAAGATTTATTTGCAATAATACAATATTACTTAAATTAAAGCAAGTTAAACGTTTTTAATAAGAAAATATTTGCTTGTGCTTAACGCATTACTTTGAAAAGTAAAAGTATATGTAGCTACCAATAATAAATTGCTGCTCAATGTTTCTTTATATCAAAAACATGTAAATTTGTCAGTACAAGTTAGATATTGGTCCATGTACCACATTATTTATGGTAAAAATTTAGTTTACATATAGAAAAAAAATTTTTACAAAGGTTTAAACAAATGATTTGTTTTATATAACTAAACGTTTGGTAGGTAGTATTCAAAACAAGCATTTGTTTCATACATTGTGGGTTTATTAATAGCAAATAAAGCGTTTTATCAGTGCACATTGAACTGGGACTTACGATTTTACTTCCTTACACGAGAAGAAAGCATGTTTTCTAAATTCTTCTCTACTGAAAATATTTACCAACCTCGATAGGATTGAAGTCTTTGTCCCTTGGATGTAGAGGCAAATATGCTAATTGAGGCTAGTCATCTCATAGTCTAGTAAGGTAAAAGTTCAAAACAAGTCGCCACGAGTTCGTGATAAATGGCAACATATGCCGGTTTTGAAAGTGTGTGAGATGTCAATTTAGCTGTGAATATAGAGCATTGGTCAAATGTCCTACGTTATTTTTCGGTTGTAACTTATATTAAGAATAACAATTTTATTGTAACCATTCAGTGTCTGTTTGGCTGTCATTTACATTTAAATCGGCGAGATTCAGTTCCTATTCAAGTAAGAATTGGTGAATAGGTGCTCAGGTTTCGAACTACTGCTTTAACAACCAGAGGAAATCCAAAACGAAGGAATCGTTCTGTGGGCGTGCGCACCTAAAATGCTGAAAAGGTAAAAAAAGTTGTGCTATGAAGCTCTAAACGATCGATTAAACTACAAACATTAATACGCAATATTTCAAACCAAGGTTTTTACAGAATTCCTCCTACTTCCAAGTCGTACAAAAACCTTTGCCTCGAGAAATTACACTACACCTTGACTTTTGTGAACGTTTCGAAATGATAATTGCTAAAAACCCACTGATTATTTGCAGATTTTGTCAAAAAATAGCACTTACGTTACTGGGCATCAAAAATTCTTGGAAATTGCAAAAAGTACTACTTCATAGCGAGAAAGCTACTGTATGGTATATAGTATCTGCCTATGGAGCTTTTAGTTCAATTTTCTTTGAACAAAGCAGCTCCACTCTTACTTTACATCATAACTTTATCAAAGTGTATTGCGAAATTTAGAACGAATTCGTAATGCTGGTGTAGATATTCGAAGAAAATTGCTGCAGCAGGCTGGAATCACTTTTCACACGACTTGGGAGTCCATGAAAATTATATGAACGATATTTCCTAGTCGTGTCTTTTGTAATTTGGGCTTCTCGGTAGGCCAATGCCATTACTGGATGTGTGAGCGTGCGATTTCTTCCTATGGCTACCTAAAGACAAACATTTTTGCTAATATACCGCAAACTCTGGAACAACTAAAACTTTATATTCGGAGAGATTTTGATGCAATCTCAATTAAAATGCTGCAAAAATGCGATGCAAAACTTTTATGCTTGACATCAAGAGCTTAGCTTAACTAAATAAATAAATTTTATAATTACATAAATATTAATTGATGAATTGAAGAGTTTCATCGCAATAAAATTGGCGTGTTCTGTCAAGAACCCTTCGTTAAAGTTTTAAATTAAATTTAGTCATTATTGAGTATGATTATTAGTAAAATATAGGCACCATTCTACCTATCCCTTTTATTAGCTAAAGAGATATTAATACCTTCTATATTAGCTAAAGGAATATCAAAGTTCTGATTTAAATAATACTGGTGCCATTTTTTTATAAGTATTTTCACTTGTTTCCATAGAGAAATTAAGCATGAGGGAACGTGTGGCAATGTTGGTGGAAAAACAACAAGATCGTTAATTTTGTAGTTTTCAACCGCTGCTAAATTAAGCAATGGGTAATTTGAATAGACTATTTGAGCTGGCGAACCTATCATGGGTATTCTATGAAGTCGTCGATCACAAATTATTAGTGCGGAAAAAATGCATATCTAGTTTCACAAATTTGTATCATTACTTCAGGTTAATTTTCTCTAAAATGTTGCTGGTATTGTAGATTAGTTATGGTTTAGAAAAGTCTGTTACGTGATAGTTTAATGGGTTCTTTTAGCTCATTGTCTTTAACATATAACTAAAATTAGAGCGACCATTACGTAAAAAGATGACCAGGGTATTTACATAAAAATGTGAAGTTTAACCAAGACGGCGACTTTCCTCACACTGCTGGTGTTTCAAAAGCTGTATTTTATCTTAAGTATATCAAATTCCTACAAAATCCTCCATACTCTCAACTTGTGGTCCTCAGAAACTAATAAATTATTCTCACAATTTAGATAGCAGTTGTAGGTAAAGAGATTTTTCAATGATATCAAAGTAATGTAAGTGAATGGTTTGTAGATGGTGAATAATATTTTTTCTATTACACATTGAAATACTGAAGCATTTCTAAAACAAGCGTAGTAGAGTTAAGAGAAAATACTTCTCGAACTATATTCTTCATTACAGATGAGCAGGGGCGGACCATAGTGATTTGCACACAATTACAATCTATAATTTGGAAATACTTATACATAAACATGGTGTTCTATTTTTGCGTCGAAAACCAAAGTTACTTTTATATGACTAAACGATCTATATATTTTCATATTTTTTTAATTTTCGCGTGCAAGATAATTTCAATTACGTAAACTGAAAGTCGCTGCATTAACCTATAGTTCTAAGAATATAAAGAACAAAACTGTTTTTATAACAATAATTAATAAATAGATGACCAACCTGTTACCAAATATCGAAAAAAATAATTAAGTCAATATTTAAAACTCTTTTCTTCTTCCATTTGGAAGTATCTAAGTTTATTATAAAAAGTTGATGTGATACTTAGATGCTTATTAGAACAATTTGCTTTCTAAGTTCTTCCAAATTCTTTGGATATTGTTTATAAATGACAGCAAAACTATTTTAACAATTACCAATGGTAATGGTTATGCACTTATGAACACCTTTGATGCATTGATAAAGACTTATTAAAGTTTGCAAAATGAACAATATTTCTCTTTCTCATTTTAACTTTCGAATGGGCTATTGTAACAAATTCAGATTTGCGTAGTTAAAATTGCATTCTAACAGAAAGCCTTAAAATATGAAATTTTACTGGATCCTCTATTAAAAAAAGTAACACTGGTCTGCTATTCAAAAGTAAAATACCCTGCATATTCCCAAATACTTCTAAATGCTCTTTGTAAATTTAGTACTAACGGAAATAATTTTGTGTTTCGTTACTTTTAAACGAACTGTATAAATGAGGAACATACAGTGTTTTGTTATACTAACATTTAGATATCGTAATTACGGCAAAATTTCAAGCTACATATGTGACGCTTTTAATTAAGTATATAAAAATACTGATACATTGTCATTTTTGTGCATTATAATTCATAGTGCGAATACATCTTACTTTAAAAGTTGTTGAACGCAACTTGTATTCATAGTACTTATCTCTTAATTTGTAATGTTCGTTTTGAACCTTATTTTGCTTTCAAAAAGAACATCAGACATTGAGGGAAAATTCGACTTTTTACTTTTTACTAGAATAGACTGAAGCGACCTGCTGTAGCTAGTCTACCATAATTACATATTCTATATAGGTGTCTTGAATATAAAGGGTATTATGCAACACAGGTGCATACGAGCCTTTAGTGAACACAAATCTATAAAAAAATTTAATCTAACTCGAAAAAAATGTTTCGTAAATTTTTGTGTAAAAACCTTTCATGGATACATCTCTC
Source organism: Phrixothrix hirtus (assembly GCA_024586415.1). NCBI lineage: Eukaryota > Metazoa > Arthropoda > Insecta > Coleoptera > Phengodidae > Phrixothrix > Phrixothrix hirtus. The sequence goes on along the minus strand of JAHWXV010602965.1, from coordinate 5,426 downwards.
ACTAAGCTTTACTATTAAATGTGATTAAAAACATAAATACGACTTTACTTCTCTTTAACAAGTATCATATTGTGTTTGTTACTTTATCGAGTTCATAGGCGACAGCTATTTTAATAAAACATAATAAAACGTATTCTTTTAAATTGCCTAAAATTGCGTTTTTTAATAACACTCATGTCAAATATGAAATTATTTGTGAAATAATTACTTAAAAGGTTATTCATTAAATATCTAAAATCTACATAGGTTTTAATTTTAGTAGCTATGTATAAAATTGAACCCCGTTTGGTCCACGTTAATTTGTATGAAATATATGTGTTACTAATTACAAATTACCTCAAATTTGAATTAAACATATTTATTATCCAGATTTTGAACTATTTTCTCAAAATTTAAATTATACATAACATCATTGATTGTAAAAATTGATAATATTAGGACGTTTATCAACACCCAATATATGTTTAAAGAGAAAACGATTTCTACTTCCATTATATTAGCACAAAGTTTGCTTATAAATTTTGTTGAAAATATAACATTGTGTAAAGTGACATGAAACATTGTAGAACACTTTTAAAAGTGAAAGTTGTTTAAAAACTGCTTGTTTTTTCATAAATTCGAATGTACCAAAAATGATTAATGTTTGTTAAGTAAAAGCATGTTTGTATTTTAAATGTGCACAACTTAAAGACAATTAAAAATTTTAAGGGGGAAAATGAAATTTTTGTTTTTAAACAGTGACTGTCTAGTTAATACATTTAGGGATATTTAATAGTCAGCTAAAATGTGTGCAATCGTATGGGTTATTCTGTAGCTGGACACTTACAATCGGCCAGTTACTTGTTGTTAAATACACTAAACCAAATTTAAAGCAGGGGCGGAATAAACGCTTTAATTACGATTACTTTGAAAGCTGAGCAATTTAAACACATAGTTTATAAACGTTTATTTGTCGTGCATATCAATCTGCATGTGCTGTTAACGTAATGCATCTTGTTTTCGGGGCACCCTGTATATGTAATTCCGTGAATTATAAATAACCCCTTTTATTAATTTTAGCTGTAATATATTATAGTATGTATACATTTTTAATTATTCAATATTTTTATAATATGGTATATACTTTATCATGCGCATATACACTTGCTTACGACAAATTTTTTAAGGGGTTTCACTAAATAAATATATTAGGAGACATTGGTAAGTACATCAAAGAAAGCCAACAAAACTTTTGATTCAAAATTCATACTATTTTCTTTTTGTACATCAATAAATATCACTGGGAAATTGAAACATATGAAATATCCAAGTGCATATTAACGTAATATATATGCTTCAAGAAAAACAACAAAAGCAAATAGTAATCTCGAATATGGAAAGAAATAAAGCTGTAATTAAAAGATTTTATTATTTTTAAATATGGTCAACATCTCAGATCATGCAATAGTAGGTCAATAAATACCATATCTGTTTATATCACTCTTATATACATTCGAGGCTATATTACTTATATTTGATATTTTGTTTAGTATGTGCTACAGTAAATACTGTAGAGTGTTCCTCATTTTATTATCCCGTTTATTATTATTGCTGAAATTACGATAGCAATGGCCTTTTCTTTTGAAAACATTCTTTGAAGAACGTGTAAACATTAAAATCTATTAATATATTACATCTGAAACTACCTTGCCTTGTAGTGAAATACTTTTAAATAAATTCCTGTATAAATATTTTTAATAAAATTATTTTCAGTATCCAATTAAAATTAATGAATTCAGTACTCATAGAACAATAATATACCATTAATGGTTCAGATAATTATAAATTAATTTCTGTTTAACATTTTAACAGCTTAAATTAGATATCTTTATTCATTATACCGAATATCAAAATCACCTAAAATCTTTAAAAGTATTTAATAAATTTAAAGTTTTGTTAGATTAATATTGACTATCTTTACTATAAATTTAAAAGAGGGTTACTATAATGCATACACATCTGCCAACTTCTGCTTCAAACATTTATAACAATTTTCATAATAGATAATGCGGTTAAATATTAAAACAAACAAAAGATCATTGAAAGGCATTTTCAAATTCTAGTCAATATATGCAATTAAGATACTTAGTGTCGAAAAATCACACAGCTTTCTTTTATCTATATTGATTACTCGAATAGTTCCCAATACACTTAAAATAAAAGTGATAGCTTTTTAACGACCAGGAATTTGAAATATATTATGAGGTTTATAAACCAAAAATCTAAACTTGTAGTTAAACGCATTTAAAATAAAAAATTATTACTAGTCAGCAGATAAACGGATTTTACAAGGCCCACTAATATTAAACTTCGTAAAAAGCGTAAAATTAGATCAATAACAGAGTAAGAATTGTCTAATCTAAAAATTTCAGTTTTAGATTTTTGGCTTCTTGTAAAGGCTACTAATACTAATAATTTTTTATTTTACCAGCGTTCAACACAATTTTCAATTTTCCCTATACAGTATGAACAGAAATGACCTACGCATAGTAATGAATATATTGCTGTTCCGCTATGTTAACAATAAATACCAGGTGGTTTCATTTTACTTCACTTCAGCAGTTATTGCAAATTTTCAGGCTTGGTGTTTATATCTTAGTCATTTTTATTTATTCTAATTTAAAGCTATTTGTATTATAAAATAATTACAGGCGGGTTAATAGTAATGCCGATATAAATAAAAGGTGTCCTTATCTGTAAATAAAATTCTGTATAATAAATTGAGGTTTTCGTTGCAATTATATAATAAACTCTCACAAAATTGCACTAGAATACAATTTAATTATTTATACTTCCTCTTCTATCATATAATAATTAATCTTCATTGAAAAAAATACTACGCACACCTAAATACTGCAAGATAATGTAACCTGAGATCACTATATGCTGTATGCTGGATAATACCAGAGAATGCGACTTCATTTTCCCAATAAAATCAGGCAAGTAACCATTCCATACCTAGCTACCTTATTTTCATAAATGCAATTAATTATTCCATCTTATTCGTCCTTCAAATTTCCTAATGCATATCTCGCCGCTTTCCACACGGTGTGCAATACAACAAGGAAATTGTTAGAATTGGTCAGTGTTTCACATACACAGATCTTCACGTTTTGAAATTCCCTGAACATGTTCCACAAATTTTTGGACTGCTGTTTGACTGTGAACCTTTCCATCACGATAACTCAAAAATACTAAACAGAATGTTTTCAAATTTGAAATGTAAAAACCAGGTCTTCACGTCATAAATTGGGAAAGTTATGTTTGGTTATCGGCGGAAAGTTGTCAATAAAAGAAGGATTACCCACGTTGAAACGGTTAGAATAGAATTAAAAGGCTTACAATAAAATAGAGAAATGCATAGGCTATACTCATTTGGAATATTGTAGAGTAGGGCAACGGGCCGGCCTAGCTTAACGGTCAGCTGAAAAATGACGAGTATGCTTATGCTTCTACCTTCCGGAAGTAGGTCGTAGAATTCGAAAGGTGAAAGAAAATAATGTTCTATTAGACGCCACCCCATTGAATTAGACAAGACACTAAAATTGAAAACGGTCCAGGACGATGCTCGTACGGTGAACGTACCTCAAGCCTATGAGCCTATTAGTATGAAAACAATTATGAAAGAAACATCAAATTTTATATTTTTTGTGTTTCGATAACGTTTAAGATGACGATCATACGAATTATAGTCACTTACTTGTCGAAATTAACTTTTTTTTATGAATTTTATTGCATGTGCGAAGATACGTTTAACTTCCAGCTTTTAGCGATCGCTGGCAATATAAAACGTCGGAAGCTATTATCTAAATCCCTAAAATAATTATAGAAAATGAAATACACAAAATAAAGAACAACTACAATGATTTTATTAAATCCTTGTAAAAGTACGAGTTTCAAATTTGTTTCAGTTAAATCAGAGAGAACTTGTACGGCGTTCCCATACATATAAAATAACCTTGTTTGGTAATAAAACATAGACAAACGGTGAATTAAAGGTAATTATGCATTGATGGGTGCGTGTACTGTATGGAAGCATAAAATATTGGACTTTTCAGTACTGAAAGCTAAGTCGGCGATTATCCGAAGGTTTAAGTTAAATTTGAACATTCTACGTTTTTAAGTGCACCCCAAAGGATAGTTACTAACGTTTCCTTAGCGTAATAGTTCATAATATAGTCAAACTACAAATGCAACAAACCAAGATGTGATGATATACATTATCACAGTAAGAAGAAGTGATTTTGTTCACAAATTATTCAATACTTAATAGAATTTATTAATAGACACACATATTAGGCTAGATTAGTAAAGTAGTGTAACGGGCGTCGAAGTAAGTAACTATAATTTACATGAATGTCATCGAAGATGTAATAAAAGCCGCCAAATAACTTAAATAATAAAACAATCAACTGTTAAGAAAGAGAAATTGAAATTTCAGGGCTTATTTGTAACATCTTCTTCATGACCGGAGGATGTTGCGGAACTCACCTTTGTATTGCCCAAAGGTAAGCGCTAATTGTCCAGATAGAAAGGAATTGATGGTACAGTCGACAATCGGGGTAAAGAGCGCGTGTGTTCAGATAGAAAGAACAGGATCAAAGCGAAGAGATGACAGCAGTTCGATCACGACGCAACGAATCAGAGTTGATTCGAACACATGGATTACTACGCAGACGTTCGAAACACAACTGAAATTAAATATCATGAGCAAATGCGAATTTTGGCTATGAAGCTAGCCATATCACAAGAACTATATAAATTTAAACAAAAGGCAAGGTAAGTATTTACAATAACTAATGGAAAATGAAAGCAAATCTTACCTCGTTCTTAGATGATTTCTTTACGCAAGACGGATTTTAGAAGTAATTAATTGATACAAAACAGAAATAAGCCTTTGTTCATTATAATTCCAAATGGACTGATTAGAATTTATCTCAAGAATCTCCAAGTGCAAACGTTATTTACGTAATCAAACCCACCTGGGATAAAATATAAGAAATTCGAGACTGGCTAAAAGTAACTTTATATTTGTAATATGTTTTGTAGTATGTATTTAGGAAAATTAGCCCTGCGTAATAACATTTAACTTTAATGAAATAAATAAGAGAATCTGTACTAATTTTTACACTACCTTTAGGGAATAAACAAGCGGAAACTGAAAATCTTTTTAAAGATATCGCCTTCATTGATCGGCTATAACAGGAAAATTCCTGAGGTAATTGAGGTATTCCGTCAATTATTAGTCTTATTACTATCTTACATGCCGATAATTCTTAGAATAAAATTGAGGAACGTTTTATAATTCAATAATTAATTATTTAAAGGTAATATATATATATATATATATATATATATATATATATATATATATATATATATATATA
>JAHWXV010602962.1:0-18593 GCA_024586415.1 Phrixothrix hirtus | reverse complement strand
ATATATTATATATATATATATATATATATATATATATATATATATATATGTATATATATATATATATAATTTCAATTTTGTATTTAGTTATCATTTGCAAATAAATGTTATTTAGGCAACGCTCTCTTTACCGTTCCATTTTTTAAATTATTTTACAATTTACTCATTCAACAAAATTTCGGATTATCTTGAAATTTATCAACATTAGATGTAGGGTTGACATAAAATTGAGAGCTCCATCTGAAAATCACCTAATATACACGCTGTTTCAGTCGAAAATTTTTAGTAAAGATGTTTTTAAATTGGGCATGCTATTTTCTTAAAAATGAATACCCTGAACAATAAGGAAAATTTTTTTAAACACGCCTTAAGGGGCCGGCTTTGTTTCATGTGGGCACATTTTGACTATAAATCCCAAAAACTTAGCGAACAGAAAGTGTCCGGGATATAAGAAACATTATTTAACACACGTGTACACCGTGATCTTAAGTAATACAACTCTCCAAAACAACTCATTCTAATCCGAAAAAGAAATTTCAAATTTTCGCGTAAAAGTCGATACCAAAACCAGCATGTGTTGTATTTACAAACAGAAAAGTTTATTTTATTTATTTAGTATCTTATATATTACTGTGTACCCTGGATACCCTAATGGGTTTGTTTTACTATTTATGAAAGAAAACAGCTATGTAATATTATAGCATTAATAATTTGCAAATATTATTTTTAAAGTTATAATTCCATTTGTCTATTGTCCTTTAAATTTGTATTAAATAATTAATTATATAAAAAAGAGTTTATACTGACATTTTACCTTGAGTAGACATTGTTTTATGTCATAGTTATCGAATATTAAATTGTAAACATAAACGAAATGAACTACCACTTGTATAAATGCTCCAAACAATGCAAATATTTGGAATATCGATATGAAACCGTAATGTACGAATGTCAGTGGAAAGGAAAATACTTTTACTAGAGCTTGTTATGAAACAATGCACATTTTATAACGGTTTTAAAAAAATCGTGCATTAGCCTACCTGCGAATTATAAGACATATTTTTAAGAAAGTGTTCAAAATGCCCTCCATTTGCACGGAAATAAGTTTATGTGTTGACACAAATTTTCCCGTATACGTCGAAATTTAGTTACTTCACCACGGATTTGCACATCCGATGCAAAAATACGTTGCTGAAGGTCTTTCTGATTCGCAATCGACCTATTATTGTTAACGAGGCTGTTTATAAAGGCCCAAAAAAAGAAATTGAGACGATTCTTCCTGTGTATAATAAACAGAACATTTTTTTCTTTATAAATTGTTGTTCTAAATGCCACGTTAAAGAAGACATGGAAGAAAGCACACACTTGGTACGCGTACTCCACGCGCGCGCACATTTTCAATTTACAATATGTTCTACTTTTAATAAAGGTTATATTTAAGATATTGAAAAGCATCCAGAATTTAGATTTAAATAGTTTACTTTAGGAGCATAAAAATTCAAATGGTGCAATAAGATTTGGGGCTAGGGTTGTCCCTTCATCATTAGTCACGTAAATAAGATTGCAATATTTACTTTGTAGTATTTTCGCAATTATTGTTATTTTAGAGTTCGCTAAATAACGAACATCTCAAGTTTGACTATTGAGCAGGTAATTTTAATAAAGAAAATGCCCTTTTGATAACATTTTGAAGGATCAAAGTTCAGCACCGCAGAAATTATTTAAATTGTAAGAGTTTTAATTAGAACAAAATGTACTTCGTATTCACTTGTATTTGTTAATTACAAATTTTAATAAACTATTTCCGACTGCAAGCAAGATTTAAAGAGAAACTTCCAGAACACGAAGATCAATTGATTACTTTTGTATTGTTTAATTGAGTTTCAGGTAATTTCTTTATGCTTTTATAATTGTTCTAGATAATAATTTTAAGTTAAAAGTCTAAGTTTGTTATAGCCAGGAATAGCGTTGAAACTTTTATGAACATTGCGAAATATAAATTTGTAATAATTGTAGTTCAAAATTCTAGAAAATTTTGTTTGGATATTTTGTTTAAATGTGATCCAGGAATTATTAGTCTCATTACCGTACGTATTATTATATTTCTTAAAATACTTTAATTGATTTTGTATAGACTATAATGAAAAGTGTAATAATTAATAATGCCATTGACGTTAATCAGTATATGCATTTAATATCGGATATGCATACTTACAACAATATATCATCACAATTTTTAAATGAGTTGTCCTGAAAAACCAATTAGTTCGGTATGCTAGTTGCTTTACCAGTCCTCATAAACGTTTATGCTACTTTTTATTATTATTTATTATTGTACTAATATAAAAGTTTTTTATCATAAGTAAATTATCACCTGCCAAGCGCAAATGACATATAACGCGGCAAAACATAATTGGTAATTATGTAATTTATCACATCAATGTGTCATTTACAAATTTTATTTTGCAGTCATTATCTGACCACTTTAAGATCCTTTTATATAAACTTGGTAGTTTATTCAATTTCTCAGAAAGGTTTGTTAGAACTTTTGCAAATACATTTTCTAATATTAGCAAATTAATCATTATTTGAACTATATTTTGCATTTTAGATTAATTTAGGTTAATATAATATCATATCAAATATTGTTTAAAAAATATATTTTGCGTTATTTAATTTGATGGGCAGTTAAAATAATATTGCAGTTGAGTTCCTCACAATTATTTTCAAAAACCATTAAGTTTTAATTAAACGTGCATACTTACACATACAAGACGTTCACTTTTAGTATGTTAAAGGTTTAGGGGCGTATTATATGAGCAAAATTGCCATGTTTTACGTTGTTACAGCTTTAGTATGCCATTCAAAGATTCCTTGATTGTAATTCAAAGATGCACTGTTGCGGAGTATTTTATAGACGATCCCACATAATGAAATCTTAAGATATTCAGATTTGAGGAACGTATAGACTAACAATGGGTCCTGCGCATCTTATCCAGCGATTTAGGTACGTTAATCCGTAACTGCGAGCTGTTCAGATAAAACATGGTGGAGTACCATCATGTAGACATTATATTCTATCTCGTACTATAGTAGGAACATCGTCTACTAAACAGCTAATTCGTTTTTGAAAGAAAGAAATATAGTTTACAATGTTAACTATTTGTAGAAAGAAACAGATTGCGCCGTATTAAATAATTATCAAGTATACTGACTTAAATATTCACTAAAAACTGGTGCTAATATCGAGCCGATTTCATAGCATGAATATCATGTTACGTACATTGCGGCTTCTTGGGGTAGTTCAATATCGCATTTGCGGTATAAATGCCATTGATAAATGTTCAATTTGCAGACCAAAATCTATTAGGAAGAAAACTGCACACGTTGGTATCTGATAGGGTACAATAGTTGCTTCCTCAATACAAAGTATACAATATGATTGCTAACTTAAATCTTTGATACTATTTTTCTTTGGACAGTATTAGGATTTTTTTCTATGTTTCAAGAACATCTCTTCAAAATAAGTTTTACCGACGGCTCTCTCTCTCCGTCTCTCTCTCTCTCTCTCTCTCTCTCTCTTTGTCATGCATTCATAGTTGACTGGAAATGGTCCTATTTCCATAAATTTTGAGAAAGAATCCGAAACACTTTCATAAATAAATGAACTTCGGCCTTTTCCTAGTCGGTGGTTTTCCATTGCAAATTGAAAAAGATATTAAATAATTATTGGTACAAACAAAATAATCAATTGACGAAAGAGAATACACCAGTTTTAAAACTTTGCGTTAGTCACCATATAAAAGCAGCTATAGTTTCAAACAACAAAATTAAATATAACACAATGGAGAACTGCAGCTTGCTTGGTAATTGTTGCCGTGCGTATAATTATACGAAGCTTTCTCATACTTTCACCTATACAAGGTGTGTTCCAAAAGTCATGAAATATATTTTTTTGCCGCGCGTCTATTGGCTACAGCGCCACTTAACCGGTTCGGTTAGTTGGGGGAAACCTCAGCTTCGCAGCGCACCTGAGTTCCATCTGCTCCGAGTATCGGTGGTGTCAGGATAGCTGATTTAGTACAAATTCGGATACTTTTGAACAATGTTGAACGATGAAATTCTACCGAAACTCATACGAATTGCTTAAACAAGCCTACCGGGAATCGTCTCTATCGTATGTGTAAGTTACAATGTAGGTAAAGAAGTTCAATGAGCGGTGGACAATAATCCCCGCTGTGGACGGCCATCAACAAGCCAAACCGATGAAAATTTGACTCGTGTGGGTGATTTGTTGATTGTGACCATCAAATGAGTTCAATTTTTAGCTGAGACTCTGAACATTCCGAAAATCGTTGTAGTTTTTAGAAATATTACTTATTTTGTAGCATTACAAATATGTTATTCTGCGATTTGTATTAAAAATATACGCAATAATATTAGTGCCATAAATGTAAGAACTCAATTGCCTGGCAATTTTAACTTCATTTACAACATTTTAAATGACTACATTCAGTCTATATAACTTATTACAGTTCATAATGACTACAACTCCCAAAATGACAAAAAATAGGTGACAACTAAACGAGTGCAAATTACAGAAGTTAATTTTCGCTTATAAAATCCAAAAGAGAACTAATTATTTAATATTAAGTTTAATCAATGAAACTATATAAAAATTTAATTAGTAAACATTAGCTTTCTCAGTATGTTATAACAGTTTGTATATGGCACACAAACATTTCTAAATTTTGCAAAATGTCCGTAACCTCCGTGGGAATGAATGCTTAAAAGCTAGTGTATCGTCAAGTATCTAAAGTCTGATGCTTCTACAATAATTTTTAACTTAAAGCGCATTTTCCAATGTAAATGACATGGCAATTTCTTTTCTACTTTTTAGTGGTCTTAGAGTCTGTTATTTATTAGCATTTTCAAAAATCCTGTGAGCGATCTTTCATTTGCTAGTAAATGGGGCAGATAGATAGGTTGACCTAAATATCCACCATGAGACGACATTTTAAATAGGTTTGAGCTAACCAGTGTGCAAGCATTAATACAGCGAAAGCCACGGCTCTAGGCAATTGCCAAGTTACTAGGAAACAATTTAAAATTCCATGTCCTTTCTTAGGATTAGGGACAGCGATAGCAGCAGTATTAAGTGCATTATCTACCTCTGTGCCACTTGTCTCCGTATAAAATTTCAATTATTAGCTGGGGCCGGTCTTTAGATGGGCTAATAAAGTATCCGCTACTACATAAATTGGTAAATAACTTGCCCTAATAGATAAATGTATTAAGAACGTGTTATAATTTAGTTTTAATGGTGCTATTTGAGAACTGGTCAGGGATCCAGTTGACATGGTAATTTAATAAAGTAGAAAAATAGAGTGAAATTTGGTGAAATGTTCTATAATAAATGAATTAAATAAAACTTATTAGAACAACAAATATAAATATAAAACATGGCGCAGTCAAATTATAAAACACCCGATCCACTAAAATTACAAGCAAATTTGCAGGAAAATTGGAAAAAATATGAACAAAATTTTAATACTACTATGTTTTTAGCAGCAGAGGGACTTGGAAACGCTTCATACAAACGAAAAGTAGTGATATTATTAAATACAATTGGTAAAAAAGCAATGGAATTATGCAACACGTTCAAATTTGAACATGACGAGTGCAATGAAATTGAAACAGTATTAAAGAAATTTAATGAATACTACAACCCAAAAAGGAATTTATTATATTCAAGATTTTTGTTTTATAAGAGAAAGCAAGAAGAAAATGAAAAGTTTGACAATTTTTTAGTGGACATTCAAACTTTAATAAAAGTTGTGAGTTTGATGAAGCAAATTGGAAAAAATATGAACAAAATTTTAATACTACTATGTTTTTAGCAGCAGAGGGACTTGGAAACGCTTCATACAAACGAAAAGTAGTCATATTATTAAATACAATTGGTAAAAAAGCAATGGAATTATGCAACACGTTCAAATTTGAACATGACGAGTGGAATGAAATTGAAACAGTATTAAAGAAATTTAATGAATACTACAACCCAAAAAGGAATTTATTATATTCAAGATTTTTGTTTTATAAGAGAAGGCAAGAATAAAATGAAAAGTTTGACAATTTTTTAGTGGACATTCAAACTTTAATAAAAGTTGTGAGTTTGGTGAAGCAAATGATAACAAGTTAAGGGATAAGTTAGTATTGGGAGCAAGAGTTGTCGAAACACGAGACAAGTTAATAAAGAAAGGAAATGTAACACTGAAAGGAGCAATTGATAGTTTCCGTATTTCAAAAATCACGACTTTTCAAACCAAAACGATTCCTGAAAAAGAACAAGTATTAGTAGTAAGCACGCATAAATTTAAAAACATACCAACTAATTTAGAATATAAAGAAAAGCTATATGAGAGAGGTAACTTTAGTAAAAAAATTTGCAAATAAGAAATATAATTTTCACAAAGTCAATTCCAATAGGTTAAAGTTCATCTGCAAAAGATGTGCTCGAAACCCAGGTTTTTATAAATGTCCAGTCATGGGAAAACAATGCTCTTATTGCAAAAAATTTAATCATTTTGCAATATATTGTAATCAAAAGGTTAATGAAGTCATTATAAATGATAACAAAGGCACTGGAATTAGTGAAAATGAATATTTTTGAGCTATAGTCACAAATGAAAATCTAAACATAGTAGAGTGGTTTCAAGAGCTAAAAATTGACAATAGTAATATTCCGTTTAAATTAGAAACAGGGTCTATAAAGTTTTATAAAATGATAAATTCTCAAGCAAATAATAGACTGCAAGGTACTTTAATTAAATTAAAAATTTACGGTGGGTCCAACATTGAAGTTTTAGGAGATATTAATTTAAACCTTAATTTTAACAATAAAAAATTTAATGAAAGATTTATTGTTACAAAAACAAGTTCGAACCTATTTTAGGTTTACCAGTTGTACTAAATTAGGCTTGATTAAACGTTTTGATGTAAGCACAATTAATAAAAATGAATTAGTAAAAGACATCTTTACTGGAATACGCTGTTTTGATCAAAAGTACAAAATTAATTTAAAGCATGATGTGGAGCTAAGTAGTTGCCCTCCTTCTGGAATTGTAATCAATTTAAAAGATAAAGTTAAGCGAGAACTTGACAGATTAATTAAAATGGGTATTATAGAAAAATGCGAATATCCAGACTGGGTCAATAGACTAGTTATTGTTGAAAAACCTAATAAAAGTATAAGTTTATGTTCAAACCCACAAGAATTAAATAAGGCAATAATTAAAGAATACTACACCATACCTTCCTTAAATATCGAGTTCAAAAATGGCAAAATATTCTCCCGTATTAGACCTAAAGGATGGATTTTGGCATATAAAACTTCTGTACATTTAGTACCACATTCGGTACATACAAGAGCGGCCTGATAATTAGCCAGTTTCCAAGAGATGGCGCTACTGATCACCGACTGTCGAATATAATCTGTCAGTGAGCTGCATGTAAAGTTTTAGCGCTATATGTCTTTTAGTTTATGTCTGACAGCCATAAAAAGCGAACAACTTGTGATTAAAATAAAGGATAAAACGAATTTCGTGCATGATTAAACATTATTTTTTGCGTGAAAAAACCGCGAAAGAAACAAAGGAAAAACTTGATAAATATTATGGTACATCTACTCCAGCGAATTCAACTGTGATTTATTGGTTGATGAATATAGTTCAGGTCGACCAATCGAAGTGATCACCAAAGAAATGATAGATAAAATCCATGATATCGTTTTAGAACATTTACGAGTGAAAGTGAGTGAGATACCTGATATCGTAAACATCTCAAAAGAACGTGTGAGTAATATTTTGCATAAACATTTACATATGAAAAAACTGTCAGCAAGATGGGTGCCGCGTTTGTTAACAATCGAACAAAAACGCAATTGTGTGGTAATTTCAAAGCAATGTTTGGCGATGTGTCAAAGTAATGCAGACAATTTTTTGCGAATATTCATAACCTTAGATGAAACATAGATCCACTACTACATACCTGAAACAAAACAACAATCAAAACAATGTGTTGAAGGTGGTTCAAGTGCACCAAAAGAAGCAAAAAACAATTACAGAAGATTATTATATAGCATTACTGGACCGATTGCACGTTGAAATAAAGAAACAACGACCACACTAGGCAAAAAAGGAAGTACTTTTTCATCATGACAACGCATCAGCTCATACGTCCTGAAAAACTCAACAGAAATTGGATTAACTACGTTACGAAATGCTTCCACATCCACCATATTCTCCTGATCTAGCTGCCTATGACTACTTTTTGTTCCCAAACCTGAAAAAATGGCTTGGTGGAGGGAGATTCAAATCAAATGAGGAAGCTGAATGGGAAACTGATACATATTTTGAGGACTTGTTAAATTGTACTACAAGGATGGAAAAACGTTGGACTAAATGTATCGAGCTAAAAGGAGACTATGTCGAGAAATAAAATGAAATTTTGAAGAAATAGTTGTGTTCTCATGTTCAAACCGGCCATTTATTGGACCGCCCGCGTATTGTTTCAAAAGGCTCCCTTTCGGTTTATCAATTTCAACAGAAGCTTTTCAAAAATATAATGTACAGAATTTCAAAGATATCAATAATGTATCTATTTACATCGATGACATTTTAATATATGCTGAAACTATCGAAGAATATGATAAAATTTTAAAAAAGGTTTTTAATAGAACAAAGGAAAAAGGAATTAAATTTAATACATGAATATTTCATTTTAGATTAACCTCAGTTAAATATTTACCCCATATTTTTGAAAATGGGATTATTAAACCTGATGCACAGTATGGAGAATATATCATGAAATATGATACACCTAAATAAAAAAAAGGACGTTCAGAGGTTTTTGGGCATGATTAATTATTTGCGAAATTTCATTCCAAATTTATCTGAAATATCAAAACCTTTAAGAGACATACTTAAAGTGAATTTATATGGATTGAAAGCATACATAAAAAATGTATGAATGAATTAAAAGAAAAGATCACTAAAGTTCCTGTCTTAAATAGTTTTAACAGAAGTAAAGAAAACACAATTTAGACAGATAGTAGGGAATATTGCATTAGTTGTATTTTTTTACAAGAAGGAAAACCTATTTGTTATGCTTCAAAAAGCCGATCTAATAATGAAATAAGCTGCAGTCAAATTGAGAAAGAATTTCTAGCAATATTATTTTCATGTTAAAAATTTAAGCAATTTATATATGGAAAGAAAACGTTAATTGAAACCGATCATTTGCCTTTACTTAGCATTATGAAAAAAACTTAACAAAATTCATTCAACTCGACTGCAAAGAATTAAATTAAAATTATTTAAATATGATACTGAAATTATTTATAAACCCAGAAAAAATATTTTGATCGCGGATGCATTAAGCAGGGCTTGCTCTAAAGCTAATAAACCTGTACTGAACCAAGACCTAAATGATGTGGTTCACACAATCAATATGTCTGAAGAATACAAACTCAACTAAATAAAAAATGATAACGTTTTAAGTACTATTTATTATTATTATAAGGAAGGATGGCCCAGATTAATAACTAAACTTCCAGATAATTTAAAAGTTTATTTTAAAAATAAAAATAATATATTCTTAGAGGATAATCTAATAAATTTAAATGACAAAATATTAGTTCCAACAAATCTTACAGAAAATATTTTAAATAACTTGCATAAATCTCATTATGATATAACAAAAACTAAAGCGCGGGCCCAGTCTTTGTTTTATTGGACTAATATGAATCGTGATATTGAAAATTATATTGCAAAGTGTAGTATTAGTGAAAAATTTTCTAAAAGGAATACGAAAGAACGTATGATCATGCAAGTACAACCTAAACTGCCATTTGAAAAAGTGGCATGTGATATTTTACAATATGGTGGTAAGAATTATTTAGTGATTGTAGATTATTTTTCAGAATGGGTAGAGTTAAAATGTATACAAAATAAAACATCAGGGCAATCATAACTACAATGAAAGAAATATTTCCCTGTCATGGGATTCCATTAAAATTAATAGCAGACAATATGCAATTTGGTTCATTAGAATTCACTAAATTCAGTAATGAATGGAATTTCAAAATAGTCTAAAGCAGTTCTTATTATCCAAAGAGTAATGGGTTAGCTGAAAAGGCAGTGGGTGTCTGTAAAAAAATGCTTAAGAAATCATATGAAGATAATCGTGATATCAATCTAATGATTTTAGAATATAGAAATACACCAATTATAGGTAGTAAATATTCCCCGGACAAATTAAATTTTAGTTGACTAACAAGGAACCATATGTTAAGCAGGATGTCGAATCTGGTGTAGTTCTTCAACCCCCTTACGTTTGCGTTGAAGGGCTGGTTTTAGGTGCCTCTCAAGACAAGAGAACGTGAAAGAAAGAATGTGCGTCGAAGTAACAATTCCTTCTCCTCTTACGTACATCCGTAAATCATCCTCAACTTGTTTTCAGCCTCAAGAACAATTTTATTTATGGCTTGGTAATTGGAGATGTGCTAACCATCAAGACGTTAATCAAGTGATTAGCGTGATTCAGATTAAACAGCAATGAACTGTTTAACAGAATGTTTATTAAAAACAAAAACTTCACTTTTATACACTTCTATAACCTAGATTTAATTGTTTCGCTGCGTTCAGTTCCTTTATCACGGTTGCAAATAAATATCACATCTACGTTTAATTTCTATGCTTATTATAAACCAAAGTTTAATTTTAGTTTAAACAAATGCCCGAATTTTTCTCTACTTTTATCCCTAATTCTTTTCATCTTACCTTTCTGCATTACGCAGATTTTCGTGGATTTCTTAAACGATTTGTTATTGTTACTGTCTTGCTAACTTGTGCGCCAGCAAATTCCTTAACCTTGTATTTCATATGACTAAATATTTATTCTGTGCCAATGTTAACAAGGATTTCTTACGCAGCAATTTAACCTAAATTGTTTCTGTTTGAAATTCTTTTAAATAATCCTAATTTTATTTCTAATTTCTTGATATTTCAGTATTATTTCAAAGTATTTCAGATAGTCAATAATAGATTATTAAAACCAAAAGTCATTAACCATTTTCATGCTATTTTAGAAAAACGTTCAGCTTTAAATAAATTTTATTAAGATCGAAATGCGAAAAAGTATAGAGATAAATTTAAAAAGTTCAATAATATAACCTAACATATCGCCATAACAGTACATGGCAACTTGCTAAGATTATTAAGGTACATAACAGTCTTAACTTCATGCTAATTAAAGATTAAAATAATCGTATTAAAAACGCTATTGATATAAGAAAATCGGTACTAAGCCCCAAATTTAGAAATTACATATACGTTGAAATGGAAAGTACTATCAATACTAAAAATATCATTATTAATGATAAACAAAATCAAACGACGCGTGTAAACAATAATAATCAAAAGATTTAAAATGGCGTAAAAACACCATACATAATAAGGTTCGGAACCAAAGTCAAACAAAGTTATATATAATGTTTGAAAAGAAAAAGAGATGTTATAATTTAGTTTTAATTATTCTATTTGATTATGTATTCTATTATTTATTGGTGTGAAAGCATCATACATAACAAGGGTCGCAAGAAAAGTCTGACATAAAGTTATATATTATGATGTTTCAAAGAAAAAGGGAGATGTTATAATTTAGTTTTAACGGAGTTATTTGATTAAGTGGTCAGGGGATCCGGTTGACATGGTATTTTAATAAAGTAGAAGAATAGAGTAAAATTTAATGAAATGTTCTATAATAAATGAATTAAATAAAACTTATTAGAACAATAAATATAAATATAAAACAGAACGTTCCCTTATTTATGAATTACACGGAATATTTAAGAAATTTATTTATTAAAGGTTCCCATTCAAGTTATTTACGAAATAGTAAATAGCTAATTGAAATCGTGCTTTACGCATTTAAAATTTCTGCAAAACCGCTAAAAATATATTATATCTAATGTGTAGTAAAGTAATTAATTGAAAGCCCTCTCCTTGATATCATTTCAATATGTTTGCTATAAAACCTACTTATAACTTTGAAAGTTCAACAATATCACACTGCGATGGTGACACCACAAATATAACGAATCTTTAAACCCTGTTTAACAACGTAGCTTTAATAACGTCGTACGTTAAACATATTTAACTACATATTAAGTTGCAGCAAATTAATAGAAATATCAAAAATTCCAATTTGTACTTTATTGGGATGAAATTAGTCAACCGCAAAGAAAATGTGTTGTCCTAGATTGTAAATTGAAAATTCGCTGAAAATGATGTGGTGCGGTGCAACTAACTAAACGTTCGAAATTTCAATTGCTATCTTTTATTCGTTTTATATTTAACGTGTTAGATCGGCAACGGAGTTTTTATTTTGTTATTAAATGGTAATCTATTAATAATGAGTTAATTTTTCAGAAAATAATCTTTTATAAAGTTTGTTCGCCATTAGGCTTTGGTATTACCTAAATTAATTACTTAGCAGAGGTATTATCTGATTAAATGTAAAACTACATGTTTGACTAATTAATTGTTCATTATTAAATTATTCAAGCGTCTGGTAGAATTTGTAACTCGAACTGCGCTAAACGTATACGCTTAGAGTCTTCATTATACTACTTGCGATATCCCTACTGAGTATAACACAAGACTGTCCCAGGCGAATTACATACTTCGCGAAACCGTTGGAAAATATTATTTTGTCTTTCAGAAAAATTGATCCTTCACGTTATACCGTACCTTTTCGCACGCCATTTGAAAAATAAACTGATAATTTCAACATACCGCAAGTTTAAAAGGTATACAATTGATATCTGTATTCTCTTACAGTTCTTAATGAAATGAGATTATTGCTCATGCTCATGTTTCTTTCTTTTTTGTGCTCTTGTAAATAACGCACATTTTGTATTTAAAAATTGAATGATATCTTAAATTATGCTATAACACTGATGTATTATTTTAACATTGTTCAATTTATTATTTAGGTCATTGGTGTTATGTTTTATATGGACAAAGGTAACAAAAGAGCATTAAAAAGTTGGGATTAAACAAATCTCCCTTTTGCGGCGAAATTTTGTGTGGAATTGTTCTTAATTAATAGTTGCATTTTATTGGTAAAGATAGAAATACTGTTGCTTTAAAAATTCGTAGAATTCGTATAATGTATATGTATATGACATTACAATATTACATCGGTGATTAAAAGTAGCTTCCAAGTGATGAATTATTTATTTAAAAAATAAAATGTAACAACTAGGAATATTTAGTTTATAACGTAAAGCAAATGTACATAAGTTAATACACCATTTGTAATGACTTGGATCATGTATCATAACTAAAAAACATTTTACATTTCCCCCTTCGATATGTACATAAATAAGTCTAGCAGAGTTATTACCTGCTAATCTGAAAACTGCTCCCGTTCTAATCTTGATTTAGCCAAATCACCGATTTAGTAATTTTAAGATTGATAGGATTGACGCTTCTGAATAATATTTTACACCGTACATGCTTCGCTTCTATTAGCTTCTGCTTGACTATCATAAAGTTTATTTTCAGAATTCTAATATTGCAGCAACCCTTTAATGTGCCTTTTCCTTCAAGGTAAATTAAATTGAAATTTTTGGAAAATTTATCTTCACAGAAATTAGTTTGGTCAACGCCCTCTTCAATTAACCAAAAGTTTAATCAAGTAGCTGGATAATATTCTCACCTTATTAACCTACCCGACAGCTTTTAAAGATCTACAAGTTCTGCCCTTAGAGTTTACCAGTAAATGTCTATGGTAAAAGTTTTTGATGGTGCAGTGAAAACTATCTAAGGCGGGAACTGAAAAAGCCCGAATCCTGCTTATTCCGGAAAATATGTACGGTCCCGTGAAAATTATAGGGAAAATACATAGGCTAAGCCGAAAACTGCTTAACGCGAACACGGAAAGGAAACATAGGTCCGATAGAATAAATTTAACCTGCAAAATACGGAAAATTGTGTCTGCATGTACGTAATGTAAATAATATCTATGCTTTAAACATGCATAAATAGGTATGTATTTGTTAGAAGGAATTAAAATTATATTTGTGTATTAAATTTAACCGTGAGACTTTTTCATGTTATTAACAAACTTCAAAAGGGATTTATTAATGCTAAACGCAGAATTAACAGTTCTTAAAACGACTCACATGAACTTTCAATCCTAAGTACGTGCGTATATTGTGCAATTTACCGATGTGGTTACAAGTATTCTCGTAGTATTTGAAATTAACACGTTACGTCCGCGAATAAAAAAATTGTTTTAATTTCTCAATCATCTTAAGATCGTTATTTTTAACTAGATTTTGTTTTTTTAATAAAAATAAATGAATAACACTTAAACAAAATAACCTAATAAAAGCCCACGAAACTGAAGGTTTAACACGTTCAGCAACTCATCGTTAAATTTATCTGCGTAAAAACACAGGTGTATGATATTTTGAAAAACAAGGCTCATTTTAAAAAACAGTGGTTTACTAATGTACAAAACTCGTTTTCAAAACACAGACACCGCGCAACTGAAAATACGGAAATTAACAAAATTACGTATGAATGATTTATAGTTGCTAGATCTAGGAATGTTTAAAATATTGATATAATTACGATCTAGGAATGTTTAAAACATTGATATAATTACGAACCATCATTGAAGAGGCTTCTGTTCATAATAAAAGTTTAACTCAAACACGATTCCACAAATGTGGAATGCAAAACTTTAAAAAATGTCAATGCATATATATGTACATAAAATAAAACGTTTAAAATATAATATTATACAAGCTAATTAATAAATGTCTTATGCAAACCAAAGAATTTATTTAGCGTCAGTGTGGGTCACTTATAGGTATGTACAAAAAAAATATAAAGTACATACCTATAAGTACATACTTAAACAAATGCAAATCTGTTTAAAACGGAAACTTGTGTAAAACAGAAGAAATTCATAGTTCCTTGGAATTCCGGTTTAGATAGTTTTCACTGTATCTACTTTTTGCATGCTACATCAACGGTTCTCATGATGCTTATGGTATGCAAGCTACTCAAGCCGTCTCAATAAACTTGTAGGGTTTTAGGCCGTAATTTCTGCTAACTATTTCTGTCTATGTCCATGAAATAGTTGACCACTTCATCTTATTTTATTATCCCTTTTACTTAAAGGACAATTTTATGCTAATATTTCGGGTCATAATGGTCCTTTCATTTGTATTTAAAATCCTATTTTATCAATTGCAAAGCAACATTACTTTCAATTCTAGATGAAGCTCATTTCTAAGGAAAATTAGATTTTAAATCACAAAACCCATTGCTTCCAAATTAACATGTTTCTGTTCATTTAAGTGTCTCTTAGTTGAAGAAAACTTTTACCTTTTTGTTTGTATTGATGTCCTCTATCACCTGTTACAAGGACGAACACTATTTTCTTTACACCCTGTATACAAATACATACATTTTTGAATAAAATTTTACTTTTGCATTAATATTATAATAGCAATGCATCTAGTCTTTCATAAACACTATCTCTTTAGTTATCGAAGGGGAGGGGTATAGTAATTTTGAAAATTTTGAAATTTGGGGTTTTGAGTATTTAATGTGACTTTGATAACGAAAATATAGCTCAGGTCGGGTTTTCCATCTATGTCCGTTTCCACCAATGGCAAAGTTAATCGTAATAATATGTATAAATTAGTTTACTAAAACACGATGGGCGGATATTCTTATACAATTAAAACTATACAGAGTGTTTGAAAATAAATTTGATGCATTTCAATATGTTGTCGGTTTTTCATATACCGGCAGCTGCTTTCCAATAGCTTACACTACTAGCAATATTAATTGCTTATAAAGTATCCAAATGAATGATTCAAACTTTTTAGCTAAATTTAGGATTTAGTTCAAAAATACGTAAAACTATTTTTGGACAGTCTATGAATTTCATTGAAATAAATACGGCAAACAAAAGTAGTGATCATTTCTAGATCCGTTAATTGAGTAGGTCAGGAGATTTCTGGGTGATAACATTTATCTGGAAATATAAAGTATAATCAGAATCGAAATAGAACAACTTTCCAGGACATGAAGAATATTTTGTCTAAGCCTAAATATGGAAGCATCGTCCGTAAATTCAAACTGTATGAGTTAGCAGAGGTACTCGTAATGTGAAAGTTTTAATGAATGCTAAAAATCGCATGAACTAATCATCTCTCAAATGCGTCAATACTGATAAGATTGGGCGGAGATAGGAAATTGCTTTAAACTATAAAGATTTGTAAAAAATTTGTAAGAGATTATTTTGTTGCTAAATAAATAATCTTTAAGGAAACTACAATTCTCATTGCAGTTTTCTATTTTTATTTTAATATTTATTTATTTCTACGTCAAACAATGTACACTATCTATTTATATACAGCAAATGAATTTAACGAGCTCCAGGCTGATTGGATACAAAACACCTCCTACTACTTGTGAGGATATGTGTGCAAGAATTGTCGATGCGTTTAACACCAATAGTACTGTAAAACGTGCAGCAATCTTTTCTCAATCGTAATCGTAGTTGCAATGAAGCCAACGGACAGACCTTCGAAGATTTACCGAATTAACCTTTCTTTTTTTGTTGTTTATTTGATTTTATATTTCAAACATATTTAATTAATAAAAATCTGTTTTTCCATTTTTCTCTATCTACCTTTGTTTCCATAAACGTTCAAAAAATAGCGAAAAAATAAGACATTGTTAAAACGAATAGTTAAATATTAGCTTTATGTATAGGGAACCATATACTCATTTGATAGAGAATTTTATTCAGATTTTAGTAAAATAAAAATATAGGGGGTGTTCCATTTCAACAAATGAAGTTGTTTCAATTTACACTTGCCAAACTTTGACCGTAACTGTGAACCAGCTTTTATGAAATTTGTGAAAACTTAAATACGGAAAATAATAGTCCGCATTTTGTTAGGGTTAACCTGTGAATAATATTTTTCAGACACATCACCATCAAAAGTTACACAAATTTCTGTAACATGCTCTAATTTTACAATTTCACCAAAAAAAAAATCAAATAATTGGAAAGTTATCCATTTTAGAGGTAAGAATACCTTATACAAAGTGACCTTTGAATTAAATATGGAATTCAAAAATGCGATAATATATAGGTTATTCTATTTAAAATAACTGAGCAGAACGTAGAGGACGTTCGTGGGAACATATTTTGTAGACAAAATGTTTTCCTATACCCATTAATAAAGGCGCTGTGGAAGAAAGCCAGAATTTTGACTTACCTTATATTTATATATACAGGATTCTCTTGAAATAGTTGTTGAAACTAAAACGGCCAACTATACGTATTAGAAGAGACATTTTTGAGATTATGAAATTCCACTAAAGCCTTTTAAAAAAATTTTGCACATGAAAACAGTTTATGAACTGCTGGAATTTGTCATAATTAATTCGTTACAAGTGGTCAAGAAAAATACGAATCTATTTGCTGTAATAACAAATTAAAACAACATATCGAACTGCACTCTTGTTTATTTACTAATAAATGGATGCTTAACCTATACTGCCTTATAAATGACCTAATTTTTATTTGCAAGCGCTCTTTAAAAATTACATTCGGGAGTTGTAATAAAATTATCAAATATAGTTTAATTTACAAACAAATAATTAATAGGGATAACATTTAAATTTAATACAGTTGTTTCAAGATGACTTGCGCAAAAGATTACAAATTGCGATTATCATAAAACACACAGGTAAGTGCTTTTTAATTCTCAAAGGTTGTTTACCTGTCAAGAGAAAATTCCCTTTTTTATTTTCCTTTTCAGCTTTCCTGTAATACATTAATAAATAATTTCAAATTATCTACATATGTACGTAAAGGTGAACAGCTGGTAATTGTTTTCCAATTGTGTCAAACTTTTACAGAAGGTACAAAAACGTATTCCAAAGGGATATTATATGTTTTTATTTGTTCAATAAAGCTTTTAGTTTAAAAATTACGAAAAGAAAAAACAAACTAATTGTATAGGAATAAGTCGTATTTTCTCTTATCAACTATGTTTTGCTGGTTTTTGATAATTTATACTTCCACAATAAGCATTGGAAAGTGGATAATAAACATATTTGAAAACATACACAACTAAATCTAATTTAATAAATCAAGATGCAATTTTTTATCAATTTCGATTACGCTGAATGTTTCTCAGTACATGTTGGAATGACTTGTAATGTGAGTAGGAATAGAATAGACATACATGATATCATGGCAAACTGGTATAAACTTGCGACAATTACAAATCAAAAGTTCTCAAAAAGTTTTCCAAGAATTTTCTAAATTCGATTATGTTCCAATTAAAGCTGTTTAACTTTTTTATTATTGTTTTGTGAATATACGGGACAGGTAGTTAAAATATCTGAAAGTATTTCAATATATATATATATATATATATATATATATATATATATATATATATATATATATATATATATATA
>JAHWXV010602907.1:0-16982 GCA_024586415.1 Phrixothrix hirtus | reverse complement strand
TGGACGCTTTTCTTTCTTGTCGCATTGTCTAATTTTTCCTTCTTCCTCTATTCTACTTTCTTCCTTTATACTTCCTCTTTCTTAATACTTCTACACCCTTTCTCAATGCTATTTCGCTTAGATTCTCTTATAACGCCGTATCTTTTTCGGAACGAGATTTTCTACGTCCGACGTCTCGGCGGGTTTAACAAAAGATATCTTGTTTATTATTTTCATGTGAACTTTGATTTTTTCTTCTAAAAATTCCAATAGCAACCGTAGAACGCCTGGTCATTGAATGGCGCCTTTTATTTATTTTCTTTGGTTTGGATCACAGTCTTGTTTTTATTAATTTAACGTCTATCTAAATATTTTCTTATGTAACATGATTGTCAGTAAATTTAATTATTTATCTTCCTAGTTACTGTATTTAAAATTTTGAAATTAATTTAATCTTAACATTTAGGGATTTTATTTATTGTCATTAACCTAACTAAACTAATTTTGACAGTTTGATAACTTCAGGTGTATTTATCTGTCAATACGTTTTTATTTTAAATGAAATGACGTTGTCTAAATTGTAGGTTTAAATTTTAATAAAGTTCCTTTGATGTAATATCGTTTTTAGCTAAGCGATCGCTCAGGTATATTATAATTTACGCAAATCGCTGTTAATTGATAAAATTGGACACAGCAATATGTATGTATGTATCTAGTATAATCATTTTTGTAATCTTACTTTTAGAAAATATTTGTTTCCAATTCACAATAAGTCCGTATGCAGATTTACTTCCTAATTTCTCTAGCCAATACAAATAAGTATGTACTTGTTTGCTATTTAAAGAAATTTGCATTTTACGACCATTTAGGCGTTGATGGACAGCTGTCACTGGCAAGTTTTAAAATTAAATATAACGAACTAGAGGCGATAGAAACCAATACTTTATTTTACTGTAAAGGACCCTTAAGCGTAATTGCAAGTACATATGTGTTCGTAAATTTGTTTGTTACATTTTTGACACTCGCGTTCTTTAATATCCAACAGTTACTTGTAAAATATTATTTAGTTGTAAATTATTTAAACAAATATTTTAAAAGTAGGTTAAAAATCAGTAAATTAAATGGTATCTCAATTTCCAAACGAAGAAAATGTAGATATGTTTGAGTATTACTTTAAAGCAAATAGAAATCCTCAAGTTGCTTGTGAAGGATATTTTGAAAACTTTCCTGAAGGGGTGCAGTAAAATAGAACAATTTTTGGAAGGATAATAAGCAATTTCTTGAAATTTGGAAGTTTTAACAGAAACGAACAACATATGAAATTGATAATCAAGAACGAAACATTAATATTTTTGAAGCAATTGTTAATAATCCTAATGGTCCATTACTTGAAGTTTCTAGAGAAACTGGGTTTTACAAAATCAGTGGTTCAACGATCATTAAAAACTTAAAAGTACTGCCCATGCAAACGCACCATTATTCAAAATTTAATTGACAACGATAGTCAACGAAATTTAGAGTTTTGTTAACAGTTTATTCAATGTGAAGCAAATGAAAATTTTATATGCAAAATAATAGTCAGACGAGTATTCTTTTACCGATGCGATGGTAGAATTTTCAATAAACACAATTACCACTATTGGGATATAAATAACTCACATTTGCTTAGACCAAGAAAACCCCAAATTAGGTTTGTTTTTAATGTTTGGTGTGGTATTATAGGCAAGATCCAAAAACAGGTAAAACACTTTCTAATAATTTATTTTTTATTACGTTTAGAGAACATTTTAACGTTTATTTTTGATTACACTTTAAACGGAGTTGTTTATTTAAATTTATTAAGGAACTAAATAATATCTGCCATTGCAGGCATTTCAACGCCTTAAGAATAAACTTCAATAACAAGATGGCTATTTGGTTCATAACACAAGGAAAGTTCAAAGGTTTTTAGCTGAAATCTTTAATAATCAATAATTTCCAATAGTGGTCTAGTTACTTGGCCTGCTCGATTGTCAAACCTTACCCCGTTAGACTATTATTTCTGGAGTACTATCACAACCGAAGTGTACAAATTTGAACTATCTAAAAACTAAGCGGCAATAGACGAAAGAGTGAGAACTTTTTTCACTTTTTACAAACGGCAATACGCTTCGAAAAGTTTGGAACCCTGCAAAGAATAGATGTCAAAAATGTATTCACGAAAATACCGGCCATATTAAAGAATTCAATTAAGATCCATTGTTTGTTATTCAGTTTTTTATAATATTACCTACTTGTCTTATTAATCACTTTTTTATATGTTTATTTAATGACTGCTTTTATCATTCCAGAATATAATATTTTAAAAATAAATAGGGAGTTTTTGATCATAATTTTTATTTAAAAACGCAGTTTTCTTTTTAAACGACGTGACTAAACTAACAAAAAATGTTGACATGTGATACATCATTAAAAAGCTCACAATACCAGCTATAAAAACAATCGAAAAAAATAATATCGCCGCAATAAAAAAACTAAAGTTGAAACTGATCACTCAAAAATGACGATCGACATTCATTCGTAACACCATAAAAATGACAGTCAGTAAGTTGGTTCCTTTTTTTTGTAGTATACATATGTATATTATTTGTGGAGTCTTGCAAATGTGAAACTTGATAGTGTTAGATGATTAACAGTTTGAACAATGTAAGTGAAACGGAAGTTTTAAATTGTTTTCTTATTTATTACTACAAGCTGTGGATTAAAGTAAATTAGTGCCGATTTTATAAACAAGAAATTTAAATTGACTGTTCGCTATTTACAAATGGTTAAATCATTCGTTAGCTTGTAAATCAAATGACAGTAATGAAATGCTATAAAACAAAATTACTGTAGCATATCTAACACTCCTTTTATTGGTTCTGAAATTTAACAAATATGTATTTATAAAAATTCTCTTTAGATTTGTTTAAAATTGTTGATCTACAAATGGAAGTGACGGCTTTACATTTTCACGAATATCGTGTTTAACACATTTTCAAATTAAAAAGTCTTTTATCTATTTGCGTGTCGTAATGAGCTCATTACAAAACGCATTTGAGTTTAACAATAGGTTCCGTTTTAACACGGAATATTTTATTTTCAAAGATTGGCATCATTAAAATTTAACTTTATTAAATGTCGACATTAAAATAGAGAATTAATAGAATTTTTGAATCCAAATGTTAAGCGTTAGTGCTGTCAACCATTACAAAATTCCATAATCAACTATATGTTAACATAATACGTTTTGTCTAAATTTTAAGTCATAAAATATGAAAACGAATAAAATAGTAAAAGAATTAATTTCATAAGACGATTTATTGCACTTATTTTTTAAATGTCAACTCATTGTACTGGGTTAGTTATTTAGAAATGCTTAAACAACAGTGAGCGAAAAAATTTGAACGGTATTTATCGCAGGAGATTTATATATGTATATGTCAACAGTTTTTTCCTTCAACGAATTATATGATACTATAACAGCGGATCTCAAAATGTGAACATTTGCGCTTGTTTTACGAAGAGTGTTCTGTAGTATTTCAAAATGGTATAAACGAATATTTCTAATTATCATTATATACTCATCTGTTTTTCTGAAAGCATTCTAAAGCATTTCTTTATAAAAGACAATTTTCGCAATGAAATTCATATACTTATCAACTTTTAAGGAAGTAAATTAATAGCTAATTGAGCATAAGTAGAGATCAACATTCAATTGATCATGGTGCTTTTGAAATTATTTGTAGAATTTTTCGCAATGAAACGATTTATAATTTAAAGCGTGGCTCACGAAGAACATACGTGATAAACGCAATTTTAATTTTTGTACATTTTGTTCTTCATATTTTTATATAAATACAAACAATAATCACTAAAATGCATTAAAATATACAATTTGATATCCATTACTGAAACATGAATATCCTTTATACGAGGGTCACGCTATATGCTTTGAGGTGCTCGTTAACTACAACAGTTAAAATCGGAAGCAATGCATGTGTGGAAAGGGTAAAGCCTAGTTAGTAAGTCTGCGCATTCAGTTCGTTCACAAGCATGTCAGAGTGAAGGTAGTGCTGTCACGTTTAAGATAGTACATGAATTTGTCGCGAGAGCATTACCACGCTATTATTTATAATGATTTTAAAGTAGGTTTAACTGAAGCATCAGCTAGCATTTGGAGATGACGGCTCATCCCGAGAAAATGGGTTTGGTTGGTACAGCTAATTTAAACGAGGCCGTGTTTTACTGGCTGATGACGAAAGTTCTGGAAGGGCATGTTCCAGCGTGACTCCAAAAAACGTTGGTAGAGTTTAACGGTTAATTGACGAAGATCCGCGGTACACGTATGCAAGTATAAAGGCAAGAAAAAAAATTGTTGCAAGATGGGTGCCATATTGGCTTAGTGATTACCAAAAGGATCAGTTGTGCGGATTGGAAATGTTAAATAAAGGCTGTTATTTTATTTTTAAAATAATAACAGGTGACGAAGCATACTATCGTTTTACGACGAAACAACCCGTTAGGAGAGCCGCGTGTGGATCCAAGAAGATGAACCTACACCAACAATGGTAAAGAATCAGAGCTTCATGAAAAATGTGATGTACGCGGTATTCTTTTGCAGCACTAACTTGAAGATCGGCGTATTGCTATAGCAAGTTGGTATGAGAACAAATGTTTGCCAGAAATTCTTCAAGTTGAGAAAATTAGAGGTCCATTCCTGCATCATGACAATGCCTTTAGCCACACGACTAAACAAACGCTTGATTTTCTACGGCAGCGCAACGTCAAAATGTTAGAACATTCGCCTTGATCAACGAATTTAGCAACGTGTGACTTATGCCTGTTCAATAAGCCCAAGAATAATCTGCGTGGCTGAAAATTTACTTCAAAAGAGGAAATTGACCAACGATTCATCCGTTTTTTGAAGATATTCCATATAATTGGCTGAGCGCATTGAACTTGTGGAAGTTTAGATTACAAAATAGCCTGGATATTACAGGGGTGTATTTTAAGCATCATTAAAGATTTTTTTAAAATGGATTTTAGTTTGTCTGGTAATGAAAGTTTGAGAATTTCTAAAACAATGCTCAAAGTTAGCACAATTTACGGCATACTATTACAAATAACAAAAACACGACTATATATGAGGGCCGATGCTTTAATTTCGCGATAGAAGAAAACGAATATGCTTAGAATTGAAAAAAATGCTTTATTACTTTTCAAAATATTTCGGTTTATACTCTATACATTTTTTCATGCAACTAAACTAGTTGTTATAAAATTCTTTCCACTCAGAAGTCGGCACGTCCAAAATTAATTTCTTGAACACTTCAGCAGTCGAACATTGTTTCGTTTCAGGTTCATAAGCATATACCTAACCTTCATCACCACTGAAAATGCCGTATACTAAATGTACCTGAGTTGAACCGTTTAAGTGTTTTTTGGCACCGTTTGACACGGGTCTATTTTTG
Source organism: Phrixothrix hirtus (assembly GCA_024586415.1). Lineage (NCBI taxonomy): Eukaryota > Metazoa > Arthropoda > Insecta > Coleoptera > Phengodidae > Phrixothrix > Phrixothrix hirtus. The sequence goes on along the minus strand of JAHWXV010602907.1, from coordinate 11,511 downwards.
AGTCTCAGTCAAATTATGCGGAATCCATTGCGAACATAATTTTTACACCCAAGTCCTGATGTAAAATTTGATTAATTTGTTTCATGTGAATGTCCAAGGATGACTGAATTTCTTTATAAGTTAAATGACGATCTGCATTTATCATTTCTCGTACGGTATCAGTATTTTCTGCTGCTTTTGATGCCGTTGGTCGACCTTCACGGTCTTCACCACTAAGGTTACTACGACCGAATTTAAATTCTTGATACCACCGAAACACAGTTGTTTTGAAGGTGTCTCATCATCAAAGGCAGTTTTTAGATCAGCGATACATTCTTTTTCACTTTTTTTAAATAGACAATAAAACAAAATCATTGTTGGAAAATTTTCACCATTTGAATCCATGTTTTTTCGCGCCTTTGTTTACTTTAAAATTATTCTGTAGTAGAACGGCTCATAGAGAAGAGCAGAAGGGATGTATATAGATACATCCCTTCTGTCACAGTTATTTGACAGTAAAGATACCAAACTTTACGAATTTTGTATGTAAATAGTCTTGCGAACTGCAGCGTTGCCACATCCCGGAATCTAAAGAGCATCCCTTGTATTTTTCATACTTCTTAATATAATAGAGAATTAAATTCTCTATTAAACAGGTTCTTCTGCACCTGATTTGACCCTACAATTTGTTCGTTGTCAAGGTCCTAGGTACTTATGTTAGTAATATATGGTTTAACTCATTTTTATACAATTATTTTTAACATTTCTTATTTCAATATTATTCTTCACTTTATTTGCTTTTATAATATTTTATTGGTAGATTAGTTTAATAATTTGATATTATTGATGATTACTTCTAACTTATTCATATGAATTGGTAAACGATTGTAACTTTTAATTAAAGGTTGCAATCCTCTTTTTCATAACTAAGTTATGAATATTGTGATTGCTTCAATACTTTCAAAAATAAAATTTTGTTACGCTTGGGCTTATAAATCACTTTGTAAAAATATAGGTATGTATTCATAATTTGCTAAAATTGCACTTAAAATTTTTATAATTAAATATATTTTTCGGTTTCAAAGTAAGGGAACAATTCATCTTGGAAACGTCGAGCGACAATGTGGCACTTTGCGCTCTTAATACACAAATAGCTATTGATTTAGTCTTTCATGTCTTTCTATTCCTATATCGTGTCTATGTTGACAAATTAATTTTATTCTGCATTTTTTTTGTGTTGCGATAAAAGAGAAGGTATAGATTTTTTTTTATTTTTCGCGTTTACACGTTTTTCTTTTCGAACAAATAGTGCGGGAGATTTTGTAAACACCGTGACCATTCCTTTGTAATTTTGAGGAATGATTTAGTTTCCCATGTGTTGTAAAAGGAGCGGTCCTTAAATTACTTACGCAGAATTAGCTTAGATAATTACTTATCGCTGTAATGCACTCCCCCAGAAATTAAAAAAAATATTTATTTTGTAATATATTATAAATATATCGACTTTACTGTGACAAATTGAACTGTTGCTATGTTTTTGAAATATCACTTTGTGTAAAAAATCTAATATAATACCAATAGGATTGTAAAGTAATAACACTAATAAAATATATAATTTTGTAGACAACAGATTTAGTATCAATTATTCATCTTCCTATAGGGTTGAAGATGGTTTTACATGCAAACAACAGGCACCTTTTCACTTAGCTTCTTCTACATGAGCGCTAATAGACTGATATCAAAATATAATGCATCTTCATCAATCCATTTTGCATCCTCATTATTAACAATTAAATCCCCTAGGAGTTTGCGTTGCCGTATTACAGCTATTGTCTGCTTCTGAGAATAGATCTTCCTTTCTATTTTTGCGGCAAGTATGTTTTATGTATGCCAACAATCTAGAGATTAACGATTGATTCAATCAAGTTTTATGTAGACTCTTGTCGTAACTAGGCGCATATTTAAATAGAAATGGGAATATGTAATTATGTAAATTAGAAATTGGATTAAGAAACTCAGGACACGTAAGATCACTACTTGTCTAAATAAGAGGAATTACATGATGAAAGAGAATTCTGGGGAATTAGTTTAAAGTAATAACTTTTCAGTGATATACAAAATGATGGATCTAAACAATTGGAGTGAAATATTAAGGTCCACGTACATGCCTTGATCGGGATATATTTTGTGTTAAACGGAAAATTACTGATAATCATATTCGATCAAATATCTACTAAAATTTGATTTACGGGGATTTTGATCAATAGTTTTGCAACTATTATCTAAATGAGATTCGTATTTATCATGAGGATGAATTATGCTTCCAAATAAATATAATAATGAATGGGGAATTTCTAATATCGTTATAAATTTTAGTAGAACGATAGATTGTCAAAGTCGTATTTGATTGAACTAATATTCATTTTAACAACTGAATTTTTGCATTATAAAAATCATGCATTTCAATATTTTTCTTCTATCGACTGCCAAGCTAAGGGTGGAACATGTAGCGAGTTCGACTTGCTGCATTACACTAGTGCAGTACCCATCAGCCGTTTTCCTTTTACAAAAACAGTACGATATTTTGTAGTTTCTCTAGTTTTTATACATTTTTTTATGAATAGAAAGCAGCTATTATGCACCAAACTCGTGCAGTGCTGCAAGCTGAACTCGATATCCATTTTTAATAATTATTTCTAAAACAGATTATTATGAAAACATTTTCGCAGATTTTTTTTAAGTACAAGTTCAAAGTTTTAGGAAAAAAATTCGAATATTGCTGTCAATTTATACAATTTTTATGTATTTAAAATTTTTATGTTGTCATTATGCTTAAGTCATTTCTTACATCACTACCGCGGAGGAATACAATCGGCTGTTAAAATGTGAACATCGCGTGATTTTTCGCGAAAGTAATACCTAGGCTAATCAAGGATATCTAGCATACGAGTTCTAAGAGACTGTCCTAATTTATTTCGAAGTGCGAGTGTCAGTCTTGAGATTTCGAAGAAATTAGACGTCTTCTGGTAATTTCCGGTCTCTTTCCTATTTAGCAGTCCTCAGTACTTGCAAAATTATGTAAATGCCTTTCTGTTCAACTCCGAATTCTATGCACAATATTTCTAACTTTATAAAATCCTAGAGCGATTTATTACGCTGGTTTCAGTTTTGAAAGAAATTGGAGATCCATTGCCATGAAATTTAGGTTTGATCTAATGAACTTATATGCGTTAAAGTAGGATAAATTGTATAAATGAATTGAAAATAACGTTTGCTTATTTAATTAGGTCATAATTCAATTATTAAAAATGACCTTTATCTCATTTGAACACAAGTTACAATGTTTTATGGACGTTGCATATTAATTTTTATCTAATTCAGATTAACAGATGTTTGTTTATTGCCTTTCTAAAGTACCAGTAAGCATTTTCCATAGTTATTGAACTTTCTGTGCCATTTGTAAAATATATTTAAGTTTATTACATTCACTAAACGTCAGCAGTTTATATTTTTAAGGTACCGCATAATTTGTATTATATTTGTTAAGCGTTCATCTCTATTAAAATAGGTGTAAACTGTTATCTTAGGATTTTTTTAATTAATTCTTAAGTAATGTTTATAAATTTCCTTAATTTAAGGTTAGCTTAGAAGTAATAACCTATTGTTTACTGATCCACCAATTTCTGCTTATATATTTATATTTGAGCAAGTGTATATCATTGCTCTCAAAGATATAATTGCAGCGTCTGCTTTACGCATCATTTATATTTTATTGTATGCATTGTGCACTATTTTATGTGCCTTTATTTAGACGTACGACGACTGTCCCAAAACTATCCGACCTTCTTTCATATCTTCGCGTCTGACAATTGTACCGCCCTCTGCCGGGTACGAGTATCAACGGCAAAGCTTTACGAACTTCCTCGATGCTGTAGTATTCGCCTAAACACTTTAGTTCACGTGCAGCGTATGTTTGTTTACAACGTGTTGTTTATGTTCGTCGAATTTTGCTATTGCAGAAAATGGCGGAAAGATTGGAGCAACGAATTTGTATCAAATTTTGCGTAAAACTCGAAAAGAGTGTTCAGAGACCATCGAAATGATGAAGACGGCATTTGGTGACGAGTGTATGAGCAAAATACAAATAAAAGAGTGGTATAAGCGAATCAAAGACGGCCGTACATCTGTTGATAGTAACCCACGTTCTGGGCGGCCTTTGACGACAACAACACCGGTTAATATCGAACGTGTGCGACTTGCGATCAAAGTAGACCGTCGGTTGACTGTGGAAGAACTATAATGTGATCTTGGAATACCGAAAACTAGTGTTTGGAAGATGTTAACTGAAAATTTGCAAATTGTTCGTGTGTATGCGAAATTCATTCCGAAATTGCTAATTGTGAAGCAGAAAAACCTACGCGTTCAAGTCGTACACCTTTGTCAGTCTCCATACAGTCCTGATGTAGCTCCCTGCGGCTTTTGGCTGTTCCCAAGATTAAAAATGCCGCTCAATGGACATCGATTCGACGACAAAGAAACAGTTGAAACTAACACGACGAACGCTCTAAAGGCTATACCAAAAAACAAGTTCCAGGACTGCTTCTAAAAGTGGAAAAGCCGTTGGCAGTAAATTATTTAACCAAATGGGGACTTCGAAGGATGCCACCAGCCCGATAACGCAGAATAAGACCAGCGGGGAAATATGAAGAAAGATCGGATAGTTTTGGGACAGTCCTCGTATATCTATTAAGTTTATTTTTGTTTTTAAAAAGTATCTACCTACAGGAAACCGCTCAAAAGCTCCTCTTTATAAATTATGTCGTTTGGCTTTGTAAAATTTGTAATAAAATTCAAAGCATATTTATTATTCCATTAAGTATACATCGAGAGAGTTAAAATAATTTCTTTCGATTAGCTGACTAACTGATTTATGTCAGCTACGTTCATAAGTTTTATAATTAATTTTTATCTAGTCTACCGAGCTGCTTACAGTTATCAGAGGGTCTTTTATCCTACCCCAGATGAGACTATTTATACAGGATACATCAGCTCCACCAGCAGTTCCGAGACATCCCAATAGTTTTTGACTTTAAAGAATAGGTGACCCTCGAATTGCGACGTATCTATATGGTGTTGGAATGTGGTTATCGTCCTAATCCACACTCAACGTAACTGCTAACGTTGACTGACCTTCGTTCTCCTGATTTAGTCTTGCGCGTGGCAAGATGCTTGGATATTTAAGTAGGTATATGAAAAAATGTTCATAAACCGGGCACTAAGAATAATATTTATTTACTACAAAACTTATTTAACTCTTTTGAACTATTAATAATGGAATTTTTTGAAATACAGAAAATCAGCGTAAATCCAATGCTTGAAAGTTTACCTCGCAATAATTAAATTTACATTATCGTCAATCGTTTAGTGCAATTAAGGTCACGATAACGATTAATTCAGTCATTAGTTTGTTTAGTTTTAGCAAAAATTAGTTTGTGGTTATGCACGATTAATACTAAACCAGTAGTCAGTTATTTCGTGCAATTAATTGTATTAATCCATTTCTATTAATTGCGATTATTCTTAGCGATTAAACTTATAATCGTAATTTTAGTTCATCAGTCGTTTCAATGGATTAAATCCATTAATGCTTAACTATAAGCCTAATTACTGAACTGGGTGCTGCCGCTGGAAGTTTTAGACCCTCTTAAAATACAGCGACTGGGTGACCAGACAAATTATCAATAAGTGTTGCGAAATTGGATTCTAATTATTTATCATCATAAATGAATGACAATTTAATATAAATTTTAATACCATTTTATAATTTTCTTTCATAAAATTATAAAAATAGGTAATAAGAACATTTTTATAGTATTACCTATGTTTTAAATTACAATAGAGAGTACAACTATCGCGCTTTGCAACTTCTCTGACAAATGTCATAATTATGAAAAATCAAAGAAGAAATACGAGGGTTACGATGTAATTAAGGGATACTTGGAAAATAGTTACTTCTTAAGCTTTCTTTTTAATTTAATTTTTCCAAATAACATCTCTTAGCTTTTATACATTTATTAATGCAGATAAAACACTTATAAAAAGTTTCAGACCACTCTTTTTTTGGTATCTGCATTATTTCATCCTCATAAGTTGCAATTGCTGCCCATGCAACTGCTTCTTAATATGCGGTAATAGGAAAAAGTGGCAGGGTGCCAGGTCTGGTGAATAGGACGGATGTGGCAAAATTTTAACTTTTGAGGTGGCAAAAAGCTCAATTGTGCTAGCCGCGGTATGGAATGACGTGTTCTCGTGATGCCATAACAAACCATGCAGTCTAGTATTTGATGGTTGACGAGATCAAGGTAGACGTGTAATATTGTTTGTGTTGATGCCGATTCAATGCATAATTTTGTCTCTATTTTACAATATGTCATTCGTCGATTTTATTTCACTAAATTTTTTACAGAAGTGATGTATTCTGCGGTAACTGCAGTATGCAGTCTGCTGGTGTGGGGTCATCCTTTAATGACTGCCGTCCTCTTTCGAATTCAGCATACCAATTGATTATTGTGGTCAGTCAAGGCGAAGAGTCTTTAAATGTTGCCTGTAAACTTACTAGGCATTCTTTTTGTTTTAAACCTTTTTTATAATCGTAGTAAAACATCACTTTAAACTCGCGTCTATCGAGTTCAATCGCGATAACTAAAGTTACTGACACAGTAGCAGTATTTCGGCGCTTGCACAGAACTGACTAAAACGTTTGGTATGTTTGTTTGCACATTACGCTAGTAAAGTTTACTTATTTGAATGATGCGAGAATCCCGACTATTACAGCATGACTCTCGTAATTGCACAATTTAATTTATTTAACATTTCCAGGGGAGTTTAAAAACATGATTTTATATTTAGTGTAATAAAATTTTAAAAAGAAAGAGTAATAAGCACATAATGCCACACTTTATTCGCCTGTCTCTTTTGTAATGCATCATAACGTTACGTTACGTACTTTACGGATGAACCCGATGTGGTTTCAATGTTATATTTACGTCAAATTTTGCTAACTTTGTCAATTTTTCCTTTGATATAGGGTAGATATACTTGTAGGTTTAGATTTTTTAAAATCTAAAATGTAGATATGTCGATTGATGATGTGAATTTCTATGCAAGTGTGTCTTGGTAAGGTTGATTTTTGTATTCCTCGTGACATTAGATATTTATATACACAATGTGTTGAATTACTTGTACCTATTCATAGTTTAAGTTTAAATTTAAAAGTTTTAAGTTAGAAAATTTTAAAAATTCAGACCCCGGTTGGGAATCATCCTTCTGGATGTTTAAACTAGTAAAATAACCGAGGATTGATAGACATACGAGTCTATAATCTTCTAATTGAAATGGAAACTGAGGGTTCATCATGTATAGATATTTATACTATAATATCATAAGTTACATTATATGTATTAGAGGATGTTTAGGTTAATTTTATATTCTTCTAGAACAATTATCACTTTCAACACGTTGCATATATAAAAAATGTATGCATATACACGGTAACAACGAAACCATTTCCACTTCAATTTTATTATTTCAATTTGATGTTGTAAAAGTGAAATTTTATGCAGGTAGTAAAGAAAATAGTGTACGTTCTGGTATAAAACATCAATACAAACAAAAAGTCTTATATAACAAGAATCCTAAAGCTAACGGTTTTCCTGAAAAAAAATAGTAAAGGTCAAACCTTCGTTGCGGCAGAAGTCGACGGCTAATGCATAATATTTATTCGGGGGTTCTCCAAAATATAGTGCTTATTACAGCACAAAATTTTTAATGCAAGTTTTCGATGATTTTAATGGTTAAATCATAATTTAACAAAATCTATTACATAAAATTTGTAAATTCTATTAAACAAAAGAAGTGGCAACGTCCCAAGTTGGAGAAACTCATCATTCATAAAAACAGGTCAAATACAATAGGAATGCACAAATATTTATAATGCTATTCACAAATGGTCGTAAATAATTTACTAGTAAATTGACGTCCGTTGTTAGAGATTTTTCAATTTTACCATATTCTTTGTATTATGTTGACAAGCACGTAAGATTAGATGTGTTTTTTATTATTGGTAAAAGTTATTGTGTATATTGATTAGCTATAATTAAAGTCGACTCAAATTTACAATTCGTTATTATTGATGCTAGATCGAAGTGTATTGAGTTATAATTGAACATACACGTTGATCAAGTTTTATCTGTAATACAATTTTTGGTCTGCGGCAGCGTGTATGTTTAATTAACTTTTCAATGCATGTTACTATCCCGACTTTTATCATTAATGTTCATTTACCATCGTTAGTTGTATTGAAACTTTTTGTTTTCTAGCAATTTTCACAGTTTTAATTCGATTAACTTATTACAATCTCAATTTTAACAATTTGTTTGCAAAACGCAAAATTACCTTTCCTCTCATTGTGACATAGACAATTACGTTTCAAACTGTAAACTTGTACACAATGAAAATTTGATATCTTCGATGTCACCTTTGCAAAATATGTAACAATGTTTCTGGTTGTTAAAATAGGAATTGGTGATATCTAATAAGTTGCATTATATAAAGTCATTTACTGTCAAAACCAATATTAATGTATAAATAACAGTTTATATATAGTTACTTAAGAAAACATAATTTACGAAAATTTCCCATATATATGCAAAAAAATATATACAATATAATTATGTAAAATATATCGGGTGATCTATTTAAGCATTAAAAGTTAATGCAACTTCCGGTAGAACCAGAAGTGAAAAAATATTGTGGGTGACCAAAAATATATTCCAAATAATGAAATAACACTATATAAAATTTCGCTTTTATAGCTTAAAATTCAAATAACATAACTAAGGTGGAAGTGATTACGTTGATACCTTGTATAAACGCATATAGAGAAATGTACGTAGATAACTACTATCGCAATAAAATATTACAATTTATGTTTACATTCACTTAATCGCTACGGGCATCTGACGCTTTCAAAATACATCTTAGTTTCTGTAAATGTTGAAACCTATTCTTTACATAAGGTGCACGTCAAATGTGTGATACTTAACTCACGTGTATATAGTGCCTAAATAAATGCATATCTGTAAAAAATGTTACTTTAGTTTACAAAATGTTTTTAGGAAGTTATCGCATAAAAATGCATCACAAATACAGGCACATTGATCTACATTCAACTATGAGTTGCATTTAAATACTGTAAGTTTTTTTGTGTAACTGTTTTCTATAAGGAATGAAATCAAGCATTTGGATGCTATTGCAATAAATATTCGAACAATTTTTTTTAAAAATTATGTACTTATTTGTCTCTTTTACTACAGATTTGTAGCATTTATTAAAAGAACTAAGTAATCTATCTAACCTAGTACTTTGGAAGTAATAAAAAAATTGAGAATTGGCGAAGGCAAAGCCAGTAAAGATTATTACAGAAAGTAATACAATTGTCAGAATTGTAAAGCATTGAAAGATAGAAGTGATATTTTATTAAACATGTTGCTACCTAAAAGGAAATAAAAAGGAGGAAGATAGTATAACAGATAGAAACAAATTTATTCTTAATTCGCCATTAAATAATAAGAAATTAGCTGAATCAAAGGAAACCATTCAAATGTTTCCATTAATATTTAGTTAAATAGTAAAAAGCAAAAATAATTTTTATTTATTAAGTATAAAATAAGGGTTAATTCCACATAGCTTTTATGTATTCATTTTAGTAATTATGGCTGTGTAATTAAAATATCGACATTATTTCTCTATGAGAAGTAATATATAGATAACAATGAAAAGGTGACGCTACTATTCTCCATTCTTGATGAAATCTCAATTTGTAATAAATACGACTATTTTTGAATAGCAAATAGTGTTAATAGAGAATCAATTGAAAAATAAAGAATACAAAGATTAAATACATACAGGGTATTATAAACTTTGAGGACAAGTAGTACTTATCGAAATAAGTAAAATGGTTAATACAAACGAAAATACATAAGAGCACTGCAGCCTTTTGAAGGTCAAATAGAACATTTCGTCTGAATTATTTTTAAATACATTTAAACAGTGATCTTCTATGCTTAGACTACTATGTACCATTCCAAAAATGTCCCTTTTAGAAAAATGTATTAAAAATGATCTTGACCATATGAGTTTACAATGTACTCTATAAACATTTTGTTGTTAATAAAAGCGATGTACTCAAAAGTTTAGGGGCAGTTTTCTCGCACATTATTCCTTCTAGCGAGCTAAAGTAAAAAAAAAAAATTTTAAATAAGAAGTATTAGGCTTTTGAAATACTGTATTGAAAATTAAAAATAAAATGTTTGGGAGAAATATCTCTCGAAGAATATCATATCAAAACATTTATTTGAAAATATTACTTAACGGTTAAATTTCCTATTGGGTCTTCTATAATATTCGCAAATTTAATATATATTGATTTTGTTGTTTTATAGATACTATTTACTTTCAAAAGCCTCTAGTTATAATGCATTCTCGGCCCTATGTTTATAGGAACTGTTACATTTATTGTAATGAATAATATCTGCCCTCAAAGTTTGTAAACGAATTTTTTTGTCAATAAAATATCCTAGGTCGTAATCAAGTAATTTCCTTGCTTATTGCATTGAACTAATTAGAAAGATTTTACTTGAACCTTGAATGAGCGTTGTAGTCATTCTTGTCATCTCCATCAATTTATTTAAGGTGTGTTTTGTAGTACTTTGAGTTTAAATTGGTTAGAACAGCTCGGTGGTAATATTGACGAATTTTCAATCAAGATGCTCCTGCAGATAAGTACACAATTCCATGGTTTAATGAATTTAAATAAATATGAAGTGTGGCTAGAAATCTTCTTACTGATCTCTTGCTTTTGATCGTTGTAACTTGGAGCTTGAATATAATTAAAAAAGCCGTCTAAACTGTGCTTCGTTTGAAATTAAACATTTAAAAAATTCAGTTCAGGCTACCGTCTCAAATGAGTTGGATTCGATGAAGACATGTTGAATATGATTGACGATGATTACAGTTTTCTCAAAAATGTTATGTTTACTGATGGAGTAACTTTTCATGTAAACAGATTTGTTAACATTACAACTGTAGAATTAGAAGTCTTGATAACCAAGTGAAATTATTCAATACGTTCCGATTCTCCCAGGCAACAACGTATAGTCAGTCTATGTTCGTCGAAAAAACAATTACAGCCAGGAACATTTCGTTTTCCTTAGATTAAAGTGACAGCAATTGTTTTCCAGCAAGACTGATAGTTTTGTTCTAAGACTACATTAAAATTAGTGTACACAGAAAATATTCGTCATTTAGAACACTTGCGAGAGAGAGAAAGAGAGCGAAAGGAAGAGAAAGGGAGAAAAAGTCATTGCTGCTATAATAACTGTACGAGGGTTGCCTTTTATGTTGTTACAAATGACCACTAGATGTCGCTAGTGTAATAAGTTATTGCCATATTCGTAAAATTTGACATTTTGT
>JAHWXV010602837.1:0-16363 GCA_024586415.1 Phrixothrix hirtus | reverse complement strand
ATACTCTTTGTATTGATGTCTTGCTAATATTCATTGCTGCTGAAACCTGACGGACGGAAGCATGAGGATTGTTCCCCATGTATGCCAAAATATCTGTTGAATTATCTTCACTCCGTTCATTTCTTTGATAAAACTCTTTGCTGTTTGCCATTAGTAAAAGTACCGCTTCTCAATTTTTGTTCGACTTTGGCAAACGTTGTGTGCGCTGGGGCAGTATGATTCGGAAATCGTTCCCTATACAGAATTTGAGATTCTCTCCCATTTTTGTGGCATTCCCCATAAATTAACAACATGTGAACATATTCGTTACATGTAAATAACATTGGTATTTTGCGGCTTAATGACATATAAATAAGTCGATCGAACAATTTCTATTGACTTTCAAATTTAATAAACAGACAATCTAAGACAACTATGTCTTTTTTCTAAAGTGTTTTTTTTAAATTTTTTTCATTCAACATCTTTAGGTTTTATATCAATGAATTGTAAATAAAATAGGCTTTTATTCATAAGACAATGTACAAGGTGTTCTATTTACTTTTCAAATTTGACATTAACAGCACCGAAGTTAAACGTCAAAACATAGACATTTAGTTACAGACGTAAACTCCCTTACGACTAATGCATAACCTCCAAAAATGAAAATTTTTGCTATTGTCATAATAAAGTTATTAGCTGGAGTGAACGTTCTGGGGCACCGAGTAATGGGTAATAGCGTAACGAATTTTAAAATTAGGCATTCTTAAAATTTACATAAACTTATAAGTGATTGTTAAATTTGTTGTAATAGAAATTAGATTTGACACAGGCAGTAAAAAGTTGATCCTTGTTACTGCTCGTGATTGGAGGTCACCAGATCCTCGGCTACTCTTACGAACATCAATTCGGTAACAATGGCGAATACTAGGACCGCAAGATACCCTGGCGCTCATTCGTCTCTTTAATGCAAATTAGTAAGTTTAATTAAGATGATACGTTAAACTAAAAATTTATATACACTCAAACCGTAAAAATCCAGAGCCTGTTCGAAAATTAAATTGCTTGCGGCGACGTAGCGGTGGTGTGATGGTGCGATAATAGCTACACTCATCATGGGAATATGCCGAGCTGGTAAGGTATAGCAGCTGTTTGGAGCGATTTACTTTTCCTGTAACGCTGAATACTTGTTCTCTAAATGTTCTGTAAAATGCAACAATACAATTATTACTTAGTTGATGATAAAAATACTCCACACATTCTTCAAGGTTTATAAACAATTATTAGCTAAAATTAAGGAGACTTTTTCAAAAAAAAACATTATATACAAATTAAACCTAACGTTTCGAAGACTGCCTATAATAAAGATTTTATTAATCCATCAATAAATGGCTACTTTGAATTACGAGTAGTATCTACAGGGTGTAAAGACAATAATATTTGTTCTTGTAACAGGTGGTAAGAAATTGAAAGTAGAAAAAAATGGTATAACTATTTCGCCATCTCCAATAGTTGGCGAGATGTTATGTTCTAGAAACCTTGAATTGACATTATTTCAATCATACTGACTCATATTCGGTTATATAAATAATTTTCTGCAATGAGAGATTTATTGCTGGCGCCTACGAAGAATCATTTATTTAGGGTCACAAATTGTAAAAAGCTTACGCTACAATTCATAACTGCGAAAACAGAATATGTAACAATTTATTAAACAGTGCATTAATCGTGATCACATTGTTAAAAAAATGTAATAAAAGACCATTTCAATAAACAATGCTTTGTATGAACTGACAGATATCGAAATTAGTTTCACAATTACCGCCGTTCCGGTAAACGCGGCTACATAATATGAATTTTTAATATGATTACAGATATTAAGTACATTGAATTCTAATTCCTTAGAAGGCTAGTTATAGCTAGTTATATGTTGTTGTGATTTGCAGTGTATTTTGCAATTATTTTTAATAATTTAGCTGGGAATACCTTTAAAACAAAGTCTTTGCATAATAGCTAAAATTTATGTCAACCTCTACATCACCGAAGGATGCAAAATATTAAGTTCTTGACGTTATTAGAGTTTTCATTAGATCTACTGAGAATTGCGCTTTTCGATCAACGTTTTGATGTCATCGTATAATATTACTACAAAATTCTTCTGCTTTATTACAGAAAGAGCGCATTATTTCTGTGTAACGAAATTAATAAGTCCTCGGTATATCTTCGTTAAATTGACAACAATTAATATACAGTGCAGCTGAATGAATAATATAATGCTCTTTTCCAATGTACTGGTAAACTATAAATGACCATTGGTAAAGTTGTGAACTAATAACCTTGCATTTATTTAGGTACTGCTAAAACGGTATTTAACCAGTTTATTAATGACAAGTTTTCCGAACTTACAGGGTTGCCACGTTTCCTGTTTAGTAGTATTTACAATTTTATGTAACACATTTTATTAAATTATGGTTTAACCATTTACTCTATAGCAAATTTGTATTAAATGTTTTGTTCAGTATAATAAGGTCTATTTCCTCGATAACTCCCGCATAAGGTTGTTCAATTCTGCCGCAACAAAGTTTTGACCATTATTAATCTTTTTCAGGACTTCTTTTTTTGTATTGGTGTATTCTATCATTTGTTACAAGAGCGTACCTTACTTTTTTACACTCTGTATAACATGAAAAATTTGATAGAAATTACTCTGTGCATAGAATGTGGAGGATTGGTTAATAATTATATCTACAGCTAGAAAAGGATAGCAAGAAAACTCCAATTAAGATGGTCAAGTAATAAACATGTATTTTTATAGTGGGTAATTATACCTAACATTAATGTATTGACAAAAACTCAAATAACTATTATTGTAAAATATATAATGTTTTAAGTTTTGAAAATATTTTATTTTAATATTGTTGCGAATATGAAATACTAAGGATTTAAAGTTATACAATTTAATTTGTGGGAATACTATATTTACTCAATTATTAATATTTTATCTTTGAATTTGGGCGCAAATAAATTTACAATTGTATTATTTACCCATTGAAAATGTTTCTTTGTAAAACGTAGCATAGTTGTAATATTTATGCACAAAAAATATTCATCATCAATTATATATTGGGCCCAAATAAGAAATACGATGTATGTATGTATTTATGAATGCACGTTTTTTGTTTATTACACGAATTTACGATATGCTTACTTCTCTTAGATTTCATATAAATTCTAAGCAGTAACAGTATTTATGCAGGATATTTATACCTTAGGATGGTAAACGAATTTGATAGTTTTTTTAAAATATTAATTTTTAACCAAAAAATATATTCTATTGAGCTTACACAAGAAATTTTATATATTAAGCCTGAAGATGTATCAACCATTCATTTACTGAATTGGTTTTAATACGAAAATGTTAGCTAAATCTGTACTCTGTGTAATGAACATTGAATTTTTTTGGAAAACTGATTCTACTTTAGTCAATACAATATTGTTATACTATGGTGGCCAAAGTACTTATAGGGAAGTCCAAAATTTTACGCAGCAAGGACTTTTGTTTTCCTTAGATGGGTTAAACTAAATTCATTGGGATAGGTTTAGGCAATGACGAAAATTACACTATTGGTTCATCGAGTCCCATATATTTTCAATTTTAGTGTCGGATCTTCCTGTTCCGTTCCAAACTGTATCATTTTATTAGATTTTTACCCGCACTGTAAAAATTCTGCGATACTCGATTTAATTTTGGTAGTTCATGGAACTCAAAGTATTTATTTAAATATCAAAACGAGAAAATATGGTATGAAAATATAACTGGATCGATGGAACATACATACTATCGGTTTTTAAGAAAAACGAATAGGGTGCTACATGTTTACCCGAATGTTTCACACGTTTCACACCTTTTAGTTCGATTTGCCCCATGCAGTCTCGTTTTTAGCTTGTACTTGGATCAGCAGTAAAAGTGAAAGTTTTTTTATAGACGGAATGAAAAAAGTAATTCAGGGTTTGGAGAAATTCGTCGTAGTAAATAGTGATTATGTGGAAAAATAATCATATAAATTCGTAGTACACCAAATTTGCTTCATTTTGGGACTAGTTCCATTATTATGTCTTTTCTCATTCATATTTTATAGAGCATGATACCTTAGTTATCGATCAATCCTCGTATTTAAACAACAAAATTCCTTACAAACTTTTGTAATATTGGTCTAAGAGAAATTTCACGTATCACAGAAACATTTTTTTGACGTTCCAATTCACGATAGGGTACATTAGATGCAGCCCACCTAGATTGCTTTATTAGTCACTGAGAATACTGGGAGACCCAATTTAGCTTGTCGCTAGAGCACACAATTAAATAATCTTGAATTTATTATTTTTTCGTCTATCTAAAATCTTAAAAGGGATCTTAATATCAGTATTAATGGTTCGAGTTAAAACCTTTTATTTTAATACTTCCTCATAGAATTCTTGTAGTATGCGTTGTAAGATATAGAGAAAGTCTACTATTGACCTGATAATTTTAGATAGAGCTCATATGCGTGTTTGTATATTTACTTGAACTTTATATTGATGTATTTATGTGACGAAATACACAATAAATAGTCATTATTGTACTTATTTTGTATAATATCTGTAATTCGAATACTAATGCAAAATAGTGGCGCTTTTAAAATAAAACCCTTTACTAATTAAAGTAAATTACTAGCACCGTTTGCTTGAGTACTTTATAATAAAAACTAGATTGTTCTTGTAAATTTTGAGTGCTTAGTTCTTTGATTAATTTAGTTATATTAATTTAAATTGCGAGGTTCTCTTATAACTAGTACAACTTTGATATACCGTATAAGTTCTTGAAAATAATGCGAGCACCACCCACTTTCTTAGATCCAAACTACTGAGAAGTTGACACGCCCTGTATATAATAAATATTGCTACCTGAAACGGAACGGGAGATTTCTAGATCTACTGGCAGTTTGGAAATGTAAATAAAGTAATGCTGAAGGTGTCAAGATCATTAACAAATAATAAAATCAATTGAAAAGAGGGAAATATCTTTAACTGCTATATGAATAATTGGTACCAATACTAACTTCGAAATGACTTGTCACTACACTGAAGAAATTGACGTCAATTGCTGTTTTGAATGGCAACGGGAATACTTTTAAGTTATTCCGTATATACGTGAATTAAACATAAATTCTCATAAAGTTTATGTTGGCAAACTCTAGCGACTTATATTTGAATAGAATATTGACATTTGCCGCCGATTAGAATTAATTCTTAATTTGTTTGTAGTTAAAATTTCTGCATGGCGTAAATAAAACTTAATACAGTAAATGCATAGTGCGTTAACACATTTATAGTAATCAATAACTTTCGAATGTAACAAAATCATAAGTGCAGGTTAACAAATTATTATATGTATAATTACAGTAATTATTTGAGAAAACGTAAAAGTAGGTTACTGGACGGTAAATTTTCAATCGACGAATAAACAATATGGGACATGATTGTTTAACGAGCCAAACATCTACTGGTATGCATTCTCACAGAAAAAGTATATTATAAAAAAATAAACTGATAAGGAGCAAAACTAAGAAAATTAAATATTTTAAAATAGAAAGGTTTCCTTAAAAATACGCACTTAAATACCAATTAGTTCTCATATTGTAAGTAAATAATTTTAAAGAAATTTTAAATATGTTTTAAAATAGTTAGTTCCTTTTCGTCCTACGTAATAATGACCAGAATTAAATTAGCCGAAATATTGCGTTTTAATGTAAATTGTACTGATTATATTATAACGCACCTCCACTTAAAACATCACTCTTTCTATTGATGCCCGATTGCACCGTTTAGGCAGGTTAACTTTCATTCGCCACATTTCGCGTGCTACGTGTGGAAGTATATTTTCGCACGTACCAATTTTAACTGTATTGGTTCATATACTCAACCAAATTTCATGAATTTTCAGACAAAATTGGATATGCTTCCACACTAACTTCTATTAAAACTGCACCGACAAGAAGGATTAAAATTGCTAACCTGAAGGTCTGTTAAAATTTTGGTATACGTACAAGGTTAAAATGATTAACATTTTGGAAAAATAACACAGGATAGCTGAGAAATTTTATTAATTGATACAAGATTTACTTCTCTAGACATGTTGGAAATTAAATCTCAAGATTTTTGGAAGTGATTACGTAGGGGCTCTAGATGGTTTGACCGATTACTTAATATATTCAATATTATAGCATCATCTGTGTATGTTCAATGGGTGAAAAGTCTAGTGATTTTTGGGCAATAATAAAACTTCTATATTGGATTCTAGTAAGGGCTGAAAAAAACGTTAGGAACGTTATAAAGAAATCGAACTAACATTGGTTTTAATATATTACGCACATAATGGGTGGAGGTTTATATGCCTGAATTGAACAAGAACCATAACACTAGAAATTAGATCTGCATATTTGCTCTTCGCAAAATCTACATCGTGTCTTTTGCTCGATAACGCTAAGTTGATGAACATCATTCGCCCACAGGCAAAATATGAGTTCATAACTAAGTTCAACATTGTTTTATAGAATATACCAATTTGCTTGATCTGTAAGTCAGTTGAATCGGTGCCTTCTGTGTAACACTTGGCGAAAGTACGAGTATATTCACTTAGGACGATAAAAATGAAAATCAAGTAATACTGATCGAAATTATTCGGTGTATTAGCCTAAAATATTTCACTAAAATACCATTAAAAGTTTGTAATTAATCTCTTAGTTCCAATCGCTGAAGGATTTAGTTTTTGCGATTATTTAGGTTGAGGCAGATTTGGTTTCTCTTTGATATTGTTGTATGTATTGATTAAACTAAGATAATCATATGCGAAGCACAGTTAGTTGGTTCCAATTTAATTACTTACCAATTTCTTAATATGAAATACCAACTTCTCGCATCCCGTTAGTTGCTGCCATTTTCAAGTCGGAACTTGGGAATGTTTACGTTTCTGTGGTTGACGTTAATGTATCTGAAAACTTTGTCCTAAAGCATTCAACCAGTAATCCTTTAGTCATATGTACTAAAATTTAGTTGAACTTGGCGGTGTTATAATCCCAATAAGAAGATTAAAACGTAATCTACGATTTTAGTTCCTTATCCGGAGAGAACAAATTTTTGAATTTTTGCTACCATAAAACTATCAACTTTGGCGGAGTTTCAACTCACGTCCTTTAGGTATTAGGGCAAACATTCTAAACACTACACCACTAAGACTGCGTAGGAGTTTGATTTTATCTTCTACAAACCATGGTAAATCACAAATACGGCTTTACAGCGAGGGATTTCCGAACTAACGTGCCATCGTTTAAATTTCCAATTAGGGCAGGCTGGGACGTTTTAATTGATATTTCAAAAACGGCTATGAAAATAGATTTATAAACGGATACAGCCTATCATAATTGGAAATTTAAACGGTCGTAATTTGTAACATACAGGAAGAAGCTGACAATAAATACAGAACTTGGCAGTATACATGGTGTACGGATATGAGAAGCATTATTTAACACACATACATCCAGGCTCTTAGAAATTTTTAATGTAATTAAATAAAATTGTAAATTTTCGCGTAAAAATTTATATCCCTCGCTATTAAATGTTTCTAAAAACACTGTGTTTTTGTTGTTACAGTATCAGTTTATATTTACTATAAATGTACTTTTTCGAATCAAGGTCTTCAGCCATTTCAATAAAAAGTAATTCAACGTATTCCTTTAAATTATATAAGTTTAATTGCACTATAACACTATTGATTATTAATTACAATTATTTAGGCATTAATTATTATATCTGAAATTGACATATGATTAATCCACATTAATTTATATGAAGTTATTTTTTACTGCATACAAATTACATAAAATTTTATGAAATTTATTTACCGTTTGGTCTTTAACAATTACACAAAATTTGAATTATGTATACCACACAAGTAATTGCAAATAATAATATGAAGATATACAGGGTAAATTCTAACCTCCCTACCAAACTGAAATGGTAACTAGAGGGGATCAAAATAAACTTTTTTCAAATAAAGTTTTGATATAATTCTAATAATAAGAAAGTTACAACGGTTTAAAGTTCTTATAAATTAACGCCCACTTATTGAATGCCATTGAGCTTTTATTGTATTGACGTTTACATAGAAATACAAAGACTCTGCACACAACCAGATAACTTAATTATGTACATGACAAAGCAATAGAAAATTTATTTAACGAAATTTGCAAAACTACAAAAGTTTTTCAAAATGCTGATCCTGCATTTCAATGCACAATTGCGCACCACGAATCTAGTTTTCTCATAACCGTGAAACTCGTTGATATAAATTCTCAGCAGTGGTATTGAAACGACAACGTAACTCGTCGATGGTATCAACCTTGGTGGCATATACCAATTCTTTCATGTAACTCCATAAGAAGAAGTCAATTGGGTTAAAATCTGGACTACGTAGAGGCCATGAGATAAAGCCACCCCGAGCAATCTAGCTCTGCGGAAAAGCGGTATCGAGATGATCTCGTATACCACGACTAAAATGTGCAGGACAACCGTCATGCCTAAACCACATCTTACGACAGTCAAAGGGATGTCTTCGAGAAGTTCTGGTAGAGATTTTTGCAAAAAGTGTAAGTAAGAAGCGCCATTAAGTTGTGTTGGCAATTCACCAGGCCCTATTAAGGGGTTGTTTACAATTCCAGCCCACAAATTTAAACCAAAACGATATTGAAATTTATTTTAGCGGATCGTGTGTGGATTTTTTTCTTGCCCGTGTGTGGTAATTGTGAAAGTTGAGAACACTATCTCGTGTGAAACAACATTTATCTGTTACCAACACATACGTAGGAAATTCTCTTTCTCTGTTACATCTACCTAATAACAACTTGCAAAACTGCTGCCGTAACAGATAGTCACCTAGAACCAATCCCTGCACTCTTTGAAAATGGTATGGGTATAAACCATTTTTGTGTAATGCATTCCAAATAAAGGATTGGGAAACTTCAACTTGTTGGGCAATTTGTCGTGTACTTGTAGTTGTATCATTATCGACCATATCCAAAATTACTTCTTCTACATTTACCTCGCTTTGATGTGGCCTACCACCACCATGACCTTGTTTGGGTTGTAAATTCTCAGTTTCTCTTGTATGTCGAATTACCTAGAGAAAAGAATTTTTGGAAGGCGTTTGTCGATTTGGAAATCGTTAAAAATACATACGTCTTGCATGGTTAGCGTTTCCTTCAGCAGCTCCATACATCATATTCATGTCTAGGTATTCTTAGTTACTGTAAATCACCATTTCAGACGAATTTATTATTTAACAAATTAATAACTTAATACTTAATTTCTGACGTTTACGTGACATTTCGTGTACTTATTACGTTAAATAAATCAACGGTTGTCAATAAACGAAAGTCAATAACTGTGTATTTTGAATAACGATTTATATAAACATACAATTTCAATTTTATAAACACTTTATTAAAATTTTACCTAAATTTCAAATTTGTTTTCAAAAATTAAATTAGTAGCGCATTTTGATATTAAAATACAGTCAAACTTCCATATTATGAACTTTTATATAGCAAATTTCTTTATATAACGAACTTTTGCAATGTACACTACTTTTTAAATCAAAACTACACGTAAAACCGTTGCTAAATTACAAAGTTAAATTTCTTAATAACGAAATTTTTAAGACAAACTAAAAATTTTTTGGTAAATGTCATATACATACGCATATTTTCAAAGGGGTGGTATTTAAAAATCAAATCCCTTTACTGAATGCAAAGGAATTTCTAAGCACAATTTCTTCTTTTACGCATCTAAAAAGTATGTAAATCTTTTTATTGAATACAAATGAATTTCTAAGTGAAAGTTCTAAGAAAAGCAATTAGGATTTAATCGTTCATTAAAAGGTTCTTTTATGTATTCGTTTATTGTTTACCTAATTTTTAATAGGAATTTCCTAATTGGGGTTCTAGGAACACCTGGCATTTAAAGTTGAAAACTTGCATTGCAAATTCTTATTTTAACTTCAGTTTATAGACCAATCAGTCCTAGTATTCCTACATTACGAAAAATATCAAAGCGAACGTGTTTAAGCATTAGTAAAATAGTTAATATGCTGCAGGAAATTGATAAAGGTGCAAAAAGAAAGACATTGCGGTAAAATTCGGAATTCCTGCGAGTAGTTTATCAGCAATATTAAAAAATCGCGAATCAATTTTGAAGTCAGCCAATGATACAAGACATTCAGCGAAACGTGCTAGAACCTGCGTTTACGACGATTTAGATGAATCAGTTTTAAAGTAGATGAATTTAATTCGCAACAAGAACTTGCCAATTTCGGGACCATTAATTAAGGAAAAGGCGTTAAAATTTGCACAATCGCTTGGATTTACAAATTTAAAGAAAGCCACGGCATTCTGGAAAAGTACAAGGCAAGAAGCATTTTTAACGCAGACGAAACTGGCTTATTCTTCAAATATACCCCTAATAGAACGCTTGATTTCAAAAATAGATGATTCGGTGGAAAGCAGAGCTAAGAATGAATTACCGTCTTATTGGGAGCGAACATGACAGGAAACGAAAATCTTAAACCGCTAGTAATCGGGAAAAGTAAAAATCCACGTTATTTCAAAGGGACCATGTCGCTTGAAGTGGATTATTATTTTAACAAGAAAGCGTGGATGACTGGGTAAATTTTTGAAGAGTGGTTATTAAGACCAGACAAGCAAATGACGAGACAACATAGGAAAATCGTTTTAATTGTGGATAACTGTTCAGCACCTCCTTCTGCAGTCGCAAGAAAACTTTAAAATACCGAGCTATTATTTTTACCTCCGAAGTTAACCTCTAAACTACAGCCAATGGATCAAGGAATAATCAAAAACCTTAAAAATTCCATTATCGTAAGAGCGTTTTAATGAGAATGATTAATGGAATTAAAGACAACATGTCTGACAAAGTCATGGATTTAAGTCAATGCATTTCGGAGTTAATAAAAGTGTGGACTTATGAAGTAACTGAGATGACTATAAGAAATTGTTTTTCTAAAGCAAGATTTAAACGAAATTCCGACGAATGGGAAGAAACTGATAAATTACCACTTTCCGACCTACAGAAATCGTGAGGAGCATTATGCCAATTGAATAAAATTACTGCCGATGTTATGTTAAGCGATTATCTCGAGGTTGATGATGATTTAATTATCATTGAATGTCATACCGATGAAGAAATTTTAGAAACTTTAAACAACAAAACCGGTCAAACTATTGAAGCCTTAGAAGAAGACGATGGTGAAGAACCGGCTAAAAAACCATCCAACGGAGAAATTAAAGCATTTCAAACTATCCGTACTAGATTGCAATATTACGAAAATGTAGCTGGAAACATTTTTAATACTCTCAATAAGTGTGAAGCCATTTTTGAAGAAAGAACGTGTTTTAATTATTCTATGCAACAAAAAATTACAGACTTTTTAAAAAAACCTAATATGTACATATATGTAATTAATTTACTAGGTTTTATTTTTATACATATGTATATGTAAAGTACGTAGCTAGTTGTACATAAATATACATTGTATTAACAAATAAAGCAGTGCAGCAAAAAGCGGTACTTCTCTAGAACGAAATTTCTCTATAGCAAATTTTTTTTCAGGATTTAGTGACTTCGTTATATAGAAGTTACACTGCATTATAGAAAACCTCAATAGTTTATAAGAACTTTAAACCGTTGTAACTTTCTTATTATTAGAATTAGATCATAACTTTATTTGAAAAAAGAAGTTGATCTTGATCCCCTCCAGTTACCATTTCTGTTTGGTAGGGAAAATAATTTAATTTCGTACTAAGACGACTTTGTAAAAGTGAAAGTTATTAAATGCATCTATATTCAATGATACAAATGTATACATACTAAAAATAGTATCAATTAACTAAAACCCTTATTTTTATTTTAAAGGAATTATAAACTTGCACAATTAACACAACTAGAAGTGTTAAAAGAGAAAATAAAACTTTGTATTTTAAGTGGTAATTTGCGTGTATTTATAAGAAACAGCTAAGGCAGTCATTAATGGAACTCTGAAAGCGTATGTGTCATACCAAAGCCGTTCGTTCGGTTTCGGCTACTGCTTAAGGTTGTATAGTCGAGAACCCATTTATTGCTCAATACATTAGATTAGGTTAAAAAGCAGAGGCGGGCTGAAAACTTTAATTGCAAATATTTTGAAAACTATGCAATTTAGATGCAGATAGATCTGCTGTTAAAGTTATGTACCTTATATCCTGGGCACCTTGTATACCATCGTAGTCCGTCTATAGATTGGTATATTTTAACTATTCAAAGTTATATGTGGTCCAACACTTTAATAGAATTTTAAGTTTGTAGAGTCTGCGCAAAGTCTCATGGGTGGTGACGTATATTAAAGACTGTACCTTTTAGAATCTTTTGAACATATAATTAAGTTCATTAATAGCATTAGTGTTTTTGGGTCTAATTTATGCCTACTCGTGTTGAATTATGCATTTTAACGACCATCTAACACCCACGAGATTTCACGCGTACTCTAGCTTCAGTGATTCTTACCGTGCAATTTGAATAAATGTCGGTGAATATTATTTTAAAGCAACTTTTCGTACATATTTGGTAATTTTCTATTTTAATAATTTTCGTTTCATATATTCAATGAAAGGTTCTATCTTTGAACAACAATTGTGGTTTGTGGTTTGGGTATTCGTTTTATTCCCTGTACTAATTTTAATTCTAATATTAAAAATTTAATTTTATCATTGTTAGTTTTTATATAATAATAATAATAATAATATGTCAACGGAGAACTTTAATTGCTTCAAAAATGTTTTGAACATATATAAATATACCTGAAGATACCAAGTATTCATCAAACGTGCAGTATATGTACCTAGATCTACATACCGACTAACTTAATAAAAATTGCTAAATTACACGTAAAATTAAAAATCATCTTATTTCTAACATTATGCTCAATAGAAAATAAATGATTTTGAGATTATCAAGGAAAAACTTTAAAACAGTTCTAGGATACTATCGTCATAAGCTAGATATTCCCAAAATTTTGACTTGTAAAGTTTAAAACTATTGTAAATGCATCTGGGGAAACTGTAAAATAGCCAAAATACTAAAAATATCGAAATTTTTCTTTAAATAAAATATTGAAATGCATTTTCTTTAGACATGATATGAAACGGGAAATTTATTCAATCGATGTATCGACAAACCCTATTTTACATTGATCTTTAATTCTAAATAGTCACGCAAATTGTTTTATGGTATTGAGATAAGATACTGCCATCTGAATATTAGTGGGATATCAATCTAGTCAGTAAATTGCGAGTGATATGCATATAAAAACTCATAGAGAAATAAGTTACATTTCCTAATAAACTTATGCAATACCCTTTCCAATATATATTTAATTTTTGTAAAATACAAGCTCATATCAAGATTTGTTTGTTATCACATTGGTTACTTTTATTCCTGTTAACAATACGGGCAATAGATTTTTCTATCTAAAATTTACATTCAAAATTCATAGAATGAAAACATTATTTGTTGAATATTTAAAAATAAATAAAGCCCAGGAATGAAACTAGAAACTGCTTGGTTGGATAATCCAAGGAAGGGAGATTAATCTATAAATAAATAATTCTCCATTTACATGAACAGTTTACATAATTTTATGGATTTGTTCTGTTTTAATTATGCTCTTAAAACACCGATGCGAAGCTTCCTGACTGTAAGATCCTAATTTACATTTTATATTTAGTCAAAGTTGTTTGTTTTGTAATAGAATACTGAAGATTCTGCTAGAAAGCTCTTAATATATTGAATATTAACTTACAATAAAAGCTTTGGGTTGTCATTAACTATAAAAATGAGGCGTCTGAAATTATTAAGTAACGACCTTCCGATTGTAATTAATAAATAAAATAGCAGCCAGGATAACTATCCTTAATATCGTACACTTCTAACGCCTTGTGTAAATATTTAAGATCAATTTACAAGCTATTCTAAAAAAAATAACCTCTTTGATCAATTCTTTTTGGAATTCTCAACGTAAAGGTTTACTTAATTATAAAAAATTAATAGTTATTCAATTTTTATTTAAGGCTGATATTTGGACGAACACATAGTAACGTCATAAACTGAAAATTAGCCTACTTCAAAAATATTAATGAAACAATATTTCATTATTTCTGAATGCGAGGCAGTGGCGGCTTGTGGTTGGAAAAATTGGTGAACATCTAAAACAAAAACTTTCAAAATTCCTAGACATTAATTCACATTTCAAATGTTCGGCTGAATCTCCTTTTATGAAGTGATCGAGTTATATTTAATAAATCCTCAAATTCCTCTTTATTTCAAATACTATTTTTATTACAAAAAAGCAAGCAGGGCCGATAGAACAATGTAATACTAAACTGCTGCACAACCATTTATATTCACAAAACTAGGATTTTTAAAATTAAAGATTTTGTTATAATTGTCAATAGATTCATTGGCCGTCCTTGATATAAAAGGTGTTTTTTATCTTCATCTTTCTATCTATTAAATAGAGTTACCAGCAAATTATACATAATGTCATTAATGGGATTCATATTGGTATTTGAAAACACTACAACTAATAGTACTATAATAAAAAAAACTATATTATATTGTTTTTAAAGTTCTACATCACAAAGCACAAAGAAAACAATGTATTTGCTCTCTAGAACACGTGTAGATAATTAATTTAAACGTTACCGAAAAAGTAACAACTACAAACCGTTCGAGCAGATTTGAATAATTTTTAAAGCAAACTCTTCACTTTTAGTAGGAGTAATGTACAATACTAAGGCTATTGATGTCATGATTACTATGACAACCTAGTCTTCAACTGCAAACGTTCTGCATACTAGCTCCTAGCTCATCATTTGAAGTTTGCGGTTTTTGTGCATGTAATTTTAAGCGCTTTATGAATTAAAATTTCTTAATTGTTTAGTATTTGATATGTTTTTGAACTTAATAAATGAATAATATAATTATATACTAAATAGCTACTCGTATAGGCAAATTCCGTGAAGTGGCACTTCACCTACTTCACCTGAAAAGCCGCCAATGCTGTGAGGTATTAAAGCTATATGGGTGGCAAAAAGGTCTGGAGTATTACAAATAACTCAAAGACGGTTATATCAATTTTTACGAATATTTGCTGGCCGATACAGTAAAAAATTCTAAATCTAGGGGAAGAACTTTTGCTCATGTAGTTATACAGGGTAAGTAACAAGTATGGTCAACTTTTTACTTTTAAATGGAATACCTTGTATATTTTTATGGATGTTGATAGATCTCTTTAGGACAAATTCAACGATATACAGTTTATTATATCTATCTGTCTAAATTACAGATTTATTGCAAATGAATGTTTTTATTTAAAAAATTACTTGGCCGTGTTAATCTAATGACATTCAAAAAAAACAAACCAGATTATTTTAAGAACGTCAATTGTACCAGTATTTTCTCTTAGAAGCATTTTTAAAAAGTTTTGAGGATAAAATGGTAGCTTTAAGCGAAAAAGAAAAAATTTAGATTTTGATGATGGTCGGATATGGTGACCGTAAAAGAGCGCAGGAGGAGGTATGCAATTTATTTAATTAACTTTATCCAAATCGACCTAGAATAACTCAGTCTTGCGTAAGCAAGGTAGCGAAAAAGTTTAACCAAACTGGTAGTGTTAAAGACCGACCAAAATTTGGACGACCAAAGATAGTAACTGGCGGTGATAAAGTCTTAGATATTTTAATTGATGTGCAGGAAAATCCCCAGAAATTGGTTATACAATTAGCATCAAATCACGATATCTGCCATCAGTCAGTGAAAAATGTATTTGAAAGTGAGAAACTTTGCCCTTATAGATTTCATTTAGTACAGAAACTTTCCGAAGACGACTTCGATTGAAAATCAGAATTTTGCGAACGTCTTATGGAGATACGTAATGTTAATCCTGATTTTACCAACAATATCCTGTTTTCGGACGAAGCCACTTTTACGTTACATGGTTTTATCAACACACATAATTGTAAATTTTGGTCTGCAATTAATCTATGATGGATGGAAGAAGCTCACACTCAAAGGCCGCAAAAAATAAATGTTTGGGCAGACATTATTGGTCAGAATGTAATTGGTCCCTTTTTTATAGATAGAAATGAACGCTTAACAAAGAGAATATACGAGACAGGTATAAATGGAAAACTAGGTAGGGGTAGACCGAGAAAGAGATGGTTGAATATGGTTGAAGAAATTG
>JAHWXV010602735.1:0-15308 GCA_024586415.1 Phrixothrix hirtus | reverse complement strand
AAAAATTATCGGAAACAAAGGAATTATCTGTACAGGTAAATTACGTTATTAAACTGTCATTGTAGAATTGTTTAAAAGTCCAATGCAAATTGACAAAAATTTCCGAGTCAAAGTAAAATTCTGGAAGTATTCGAACATGAAAGCACTGACGCAGGTGTTCGAAGTATAACGGTAAATCCCCAATAAAAACAATCCAGTGGCGTATTGTGGACAAAATTACGGAGTGTGAGTTAAAATAAAAAGTTATTTTATGGAACATTATTTTAATTTTGATTAGCTTTCAACATGTTTTCAATCTCTGAAAACACCCTACTATAAGTCTTATTTTATATACAGAGTCAGTCAAAAAGAAGGTAGAATTTTTTCTGAGATCAATTGGATCTTTGCATTTGTTAAAATACCTATATGTTTTTTGTTTAGAATAAGTTGACATATGAATTTCGGTCATATTTGAATGCTGATTCTCTTATTAGTGCAATCTGTAAAGGGCCCTTAAGTTATTTGAAGTAGTAGTAAAATTGATAATTAACTTTATTTATAATAAAAATATATCGATTTGTAATAACCTGAATTCTTTTGCTAAATAGTTCATTTCTTTGAGTCAAATAAGTATATAAGTTATTTTAACTTGTAATATTCAGGAATTGATTGTTGAATTGAATACGACGAACTATACAGAGTCTGGGAGATTGATAGTTGTACCCTGTAGTAAACGGTAAAGTATTTTCTTAAGTATAAACATTATAATTTGGCACACCAACGTGGACTGTTAGAGAACCCCAAACCATTACAGTTGTCAGCCCAATATGGAGCCTTTTAAAAACCCAGTAACGTTACAACTAGTATTTATGTTTAGATGAAAAACTTACATATTCATGGTGTAATAAAATTTACCGATTCCGTTGTCGGTGTAGCATTGACTATTAATTGTTAAGAAGTTTATGTATATTTTTTAAATTCAAAAATATGTATGATAAACATAAAATTACTGTTCTTTAACATATTGCATGCTGATCATGCCAATTGATGTCATTTGCCCATGTGAATCATACAATTTGTTATTCAGTAGAGACAGCATTGTAATTAGACAGTTGTAAGTTGTTTAGCATTATTTAATAAAAAATTTAAGTTTTTAGCACATTTCATTTAAATTGAGTTTGTGGTGCGAGGCTATCTAGCTAAAAATGTCATAAAATAACTGAAAAACAATTTTGTAAAAAATTAAGTAACAAAGAACTGGAACAGTTCTTATAACATTGACAAATCATTACAACTTAATTCAGGTGATGAAAATATCATGGAGACCTAATCATTGGTGGATGACAATGCTTTTGAGGATAATAATGATCTTAAAACTGACCATAATATAAAGCAATCTGCAGATGTGTTTCTGTACTGGCAGTCAAATCCTTCAAATATAAAAAAATTTACATTTACAAAGATCAACACATTGTTAGCATCTGTTGCAGGTAATAATTGTACATATCATCAATGCTGAATTTTTGCGGTATTTACATACTGATTTCAAAGAATATTTACATAATATAAATAGAAGCATGGTGCACTTTTTATTCATAGGTTTGGTAAAGATCAACTTCAATGACCTTTGACCATTTTGAAACTACTACTTCATTGGCATACTGAAGTCAGTTATTGGGGTAAGAAAATATTAAAATGAATAATGTACAAAAGAGCATGTTGTTTTCTTTATATTTTACTTATATAAATATATTTATGCATTCATGTTAAAGAAAAACCATTTTTCTGTCATTTTAATTGCACTTAGAAAAGTAATTGAAAATGTTCACTTTTATATTGGAGGAAGGCCATTTGTGCTCTGAATAACGATAACTATAGTAGTACCTGGAGAAGCCAATGGAAAATATATTTAGATATTTGTACTTGTTCAGGAAAAACTTTTCAGATGATTCTCAGTGTTACACTAGCTGTAATTTACAAAAAAAGCTTTAATTTCATTTATGTATTCACACTGGAGAAAAACCATTCAAATATTGTATGTGATTACATTATGAAGGGCACAGCTGCTTAAACTACTTATACTCCAATATTTACATTCATGTATTCATTTTAAAGAAAACCATTTACCTGTCATTTTAATTATACTTAGAAGAGTAATTTGAAAATGTTCACACTTATATTGGAGAAAGGCCATTAAAATGTTCTGAATAGCAATAACTATAATAGCACCTGTAAAAATTGATTGAAAATACGTTTAGCTATTTATACTTCTTCAAGAAAAACTTTTCAGATGTTCTCAATGTTGTAATTAAAACAAAACTTTAATATTATTTGCGCATTCACACTTGAAAAAACCCATTCAAATGTTCTGTGTGAGATTATAATAGAATTAGTTTGAAATTCATTTATAATACAGGTGATTATTGTTGAACAAAACAAGAAAAGCAACTAAAATTATTGTACTATTTATTCAAAAACATTTATAGATTTGTTTGTAATTTATGCTAGCAAATTATACCCAAAGCACCAAGGCACGTCTTAATTTCTTATTTGATTTTGATTACATAAATAATAAGTTACAAATACTCACATGCATTTTAAATTATAAAATAATTATATCTTACCTAGTAATTATTATTTAATTAACATTTCATTAAATTTTTATGTACCTAGAACAAAAATAATACTAAAGTGAATTACCAGAAATGAAAAATAAGTAACTGGACTTGCTAAATCAAAACACTTTTATATATCTACAATTAGGATCTTAGAAAAACATTTTGAAACATTTATTTTAATCTCGATGTAGCTGGTGTAATTATAGCATTCAAATTCTCTATGTTCATCCAAAAAAGGTTTTGCATGTAGCTGTAATCAATTTTTTAAATCTTTTAAAAGCATATGCTCTTCAAAATGTATGCCACATACTATTGTTTGTTGTATATATTTCGCGTACAATTTTGGGAAATTACATAATTGAATCCATTTCATACATCTATTAATAACAATAAAATTAATAACCTATCAACTACAGATAAATTATTTATATTATAATGACATTAAAACAAAATCATAGGATATTTACATTAATTTAGCTGAATTTACAAAAAATGAAAATTGAAAGTTATTGAAATATGTACTAATGATTTCAATTGTTCACATTTACATATTTACATGTATTTTTATATTGAATTTAACCACTTGGTTAAATTTACATAAAGCCATTGTTGCAATTTCATATAATTATTAATTAATTAAATATTATATTTACCTGCTTTGTTCTTGTGAAAAATAAAAAAGCTTATATATGCAATTATTTTCATTCTTCATTAATGTACCTTTTTATTGAAACTGCAAGGAAAAATTATTTGTGTGGACCTTGTATTCATTTTGTATAAAATTTTTGGTTTAGGGAAAGATGAGCTTCGATATTTGGATGTAATATTTTGTTAATTAAGGTTAATTCTTTTTGTTATATTTAGTGTTGTTGTGTTAGTGAGAAGTGCTGCTATCTAATGCCTAACAGCTTGAACTAAATTTTATTAGTGGAATTTTAGGCACTCATATATATCGAATTTGTTCTATCTTAAAGTTTTTTGTGGGTTTTAAAAAGCCAGCATGTGATTTTGGCAAGAATTATTCTAGCCAGAACGTTCTTTTGAGTTGTGAAACTTGCTTGAAGTGTAGTGTTTTACATCGTATTACAATGATATGTATTCTTTAATCCCTTGTTTAACATACTTCGTAATTTTTATTCGGGTTCCTTTTTTATTAGTTGAACTACAGAGCTCGAAATCTCTAGAAAAACTGTCTTATTTTTGGCAGTCTTGTAAGATGCAGATGAGGGTCTATTGGCAATACAATCGACAGATGGAACTTCAGACATCCTAATCAAGGACTATAAAAGGTTATACAGTTTACTTAATCTTTCCTATGATGGTGTTATCTGACCCATGATAGTTTTCTTCTGTTTGTTGCTGCAACTACTGTGACATTGCTAATTATCTAAAATAGAATATTAACTAATTGATTTGGAGAAATGGAGATTCGTGGATGATTCTCAAAAGTCAACTTATATTTGCTTTAAACCTACACATCTGTAACTCATACAGACTAGTTTTTATCGGTTCTGCTATCAAACTGATAAGTTTTATTCAATTATTTCCAGGTGCCATATGATGTTACACACTAAGTGCATAAATACTTTACCTTTAATTTATTCATTTAGCAATTAAATGTTAATTGATCTCCATAAAATATTTAAAGTACTATTGTCCAACTCTAAATATAAATCACTTTTGAATATTTTGATATTACAAAGAAAAACTATAACAATTTGTTGGGCTATGAAAGATACTATCTAGCAAATTCTCTTAAATCCATTAAAATCTAAGTTGTTTATGACTACATTTCAGGTACTATTCTCGAGAACAATAACTGTTTTTTGTGTTTTGCTTTGCTTTATATTTAATTGGTACTCAATAGTTTATATCCATTACTCAGATAGTGATGTATAACACATCAACTGAAATTGTTATCTAATAAATTTAAAGCATTTATTTCAATATGTTTTTCATAAAGGACGCTGTTACGATTTTTCTTTTGCATTAAATGTCAATATTTAATATACAAGGTATATTCAAAAATTATCTAGTTTAGCTTTTATCCTACAAAAGAACTTTATCATTGAATATCTATGATTACAGATATTATTACTTTAGGAATAGTTAAGTGCTAGATGTTTGGTTAGTCAAGTTGCTTGAATTATGTTAGCTTTAATCCAGTAAAAAAGCACAGTCATTAACTTTTTGATTGAAAAAATTTGATTTAAGAATCTTCATGTATTGGATCGTAAATCTGAAGACCTGGTTTATTATAATTTTGTGTTTGCTTTAATCCGGCAGAAAGGCAAATTCAGTAATCTTTTGATTGATCTATGCATTCCTATGGGAATAAAAAGTACTGTTATATCTATTTGTTATTTTTATCAATATTATGCTATTCTTTAGATAATATTTTGTTTTCAGAATGAACATTGTTATTAATTTGAAGAAACCTTTTTTCTTATTCTCATAATGTATTGTAGTATCCTATTTCTTTTTTCTCTAGGTGGAACAGGTTTTGCTTAACCAGCCTGCCATGTACTCTGAGATATAATTCCAACTAATATTTGGGACAAAGTGCACTTACTCATTCAAATGTGCTACTTTCTCTTTAGAATCATAGAATCACTGGCGCCCTACTTTATTCGTGTTTTTTCTTTTCAAGGACTCCACAGCTCAAGTGAGGACTTCAACGCCTTTGGTGAGAAATTGATGCATTATAACACCCATACATAACAACCCTCCCCCTTCTTTACTGCAGATACTCAAAGGTGCCACTTTACTCTTATCATTTTTTGGTTTTTCATGATTTTCTCAAAATCGGTTCTGATTTTTTTTAAATTTATTGTATTTTTTAGACATTTAATGCCCTTTCATATAATTAAAACAGTTTCTCGTCAAAGGTGCCACTTTACTCTTATCATTTTTTGGTTTTTCATGATTTTCTCAAAATCGGTTTTAATTTTTTTTAAATTTATTGTATTTTTTAGACATTTAATGCCCTTTCATATAATTAAAACAGTTTCTCGTCAAATTTTCCATAAAATGTTTAACTGAAAGTACTTTTACCAATAACTCTGAATAAAATAACTATGAAACTATAAGTCCTAGATAAATAAAGATTTGTATTTGAGGTTCTGACTACCTTTGTATGCTAAATCAAGAATTTGGTTAAAATCGAATAACCAGATTTTTTTTAGATTTTTCTGAATTTTTTGTTTTTCGTGATTTTCTTGAAACTGGCTTTAACAATTTTTTTAAAACTTATTGTATTTCCTAGCCATTTAATGACCTTTGATATAATTAGGCTTTTTCTCAGAAACTTTTTCATAAATTAAGTAACCGGAAGTACTTTCACCGTTAATTCTAATTAAAATAACTATAAAACTGAAAGTGCTCGCTAAATAAAAATTTATATTTGTGGTCATAACTGCCTTTGTATGCCAAATCAAGAATTTGGTTAAAATCGAATAACCAGAAATTCCACTTTATTTTTGTCATTCAAGATATTTTCTGAATTTTCTTTTTTCGCGATTTTCTTGAAATCGGCTGTAACAATTTTTTAGCTACTTAATTCCATTTTATATAAACTAAGCAGTTTCTCTAATAAATCTTCAAAAATGGAGTAACCGAACATACTTAAAGTATTAATTGTGAACAACATACCTCAAAACTAAACAGTAACTTGAATGGGTGACCATTACAATTATCGTTTCCAAAATAAACATAAATAATAATTTAATCATTTGTGGACATTAGTTGCATTTTTATATGTAAGAAAAAGTCGTGTGTTCTCACACCAGATTTTTTATTATTTCTTATCTTGCATTGTAACTAGGTATAGTTTTTCAACTTTTTAATAAATGCATAACTTTACAACTGCATTTATTTTAGCTCATATAATTAGCTACAGATGAATTATCTAGGTATTATAAATGACACCAATTGAAGTAATGAGCAAGGTGGTGAAAGCTTATTGTGCAATATTGGTAATACCAAATGGAATGATATTTTTAAGCAAAATAATTTAAAAACCAATAAATTCAGTCTTAGTGTACATCATAATGCAAGATGCATACTAAAAAATGTAACGATTTAAAGAAAATGAAAAGAAGATGGTCAGCACCTAGTAAATTTGGTAGCAATTTGTGTGTTAACTGATTTAAATGTCTTCTGAGTATAATTCAAAACTCTAAAAATTAATCACTTTATAAAAGTCTCAATGGTCAAAAATTAAAAATTATGTAAGTATTATCAATACTTATTCTGAGTATGTAATATTTTAAACAATGGCATAAAATATACGTCTATTAATCTTTTAACTTATGATTAACAGCTATGTTCAACGACACTCAACCATAGACATTAAAAGTAACAACTGTTAACAAAAGATGTTGATCATCTATTAAATTTTTCTGTGGGTTAATTCCTACCGATTTAAAATTTAAAATGAAAGTTGTCACAGTCTACGCAGTCATGTGACTATCCTATACTATTTATAACTAACTCCAAATGAATGCATATTCAGTTGAATTTAGTATTTGATCAATAAATCATATTTTGAATTAAATATATATTTAATAAACACAAAAAAATTATACAAACAAAACTATAAGACTATAATAAACATTATCGGTAGAGTATATTCCTTATAAAATCAGTACATATTATATCACTATGACGAGTTGCACTGACAGTAATTAAGCATTGGCTAACCACACTGAGAATGTAAATACATGACAACACTTCAACATCAAAGCACATTATAACTGTAGTTAACTAACAAATATCTAACTGCTGCTAGCACAACTACGCCTATGTATTTAAAGCAAATATGATATCATGCAAGATCTACAAAAGATAGAACAAAACCTAATTTTGCATTAAATCACAACAAACAAACATGTCTTCAATTATATTTAACATTATAGGACTTGTAAATGACTGAAAATGATAAAAGAGCTGAAATTATTCATATCAAGGATATGAGAGCAATTAAACGTATCCAAGTTATATTATGTAACAAAAAATTTGACACTATGACATAGATGTCATAAATTGAAATTTTACATACTAGGTACATTTGTCATAAGTCTGATATACAGTACATATTACAATTATGACTGATAAAGAATTTTCAAATTTTAATTTTTTCCTGCAACAGACAATCAACATCCAACCATAACTAATGTTGGAGATGGTAAGACTTTTTCCAAGCATGCATTCTTTAGAGATAACAATAACAATTTTAAACACTGTTGATTGAGCAGTTGAAAAAATTTATATGATCACATAACTAAATTTAATTAGAAACCAATAGGCACCAACAGAGTAACAAAAGGTTTAAAAATGAAACAGAAACTTTTATTTTATGCAATTTGTAACATTTAACATTTTAAGGATGCTTACTGTAAGTAATGAAATGTGTTATTGCTAAAAATTTCTGTGAAGTGAATTTAACTTTAAAAAACAGGTTTCAAATATCAATTATGCAGACTCTCTATTAATATTAATTAAAGTTCACATTTGTACTTTTCTTATTAATTATTTTTAAGCAATAAAATTACTTTAACCCTTAGTTGGTAACATATATTTTTCCAGACATACGTAGTTTAAGCCTTTCACTAGATAGCAACACTACTTTGTTCTATGAGCCTGCCTCGTCATCTATGGTTCATTTGAGAAGTGACCTTTAGTTTGTTTGCATGTGCCTTTACAATTTTGCCTCTATTCACTTTATACAACAGTTTTTCTAAAAACTAACATATCTGAGAAACTCACATTACCATAAAAGTATAGATTATGCTCATGTATATACTTTTTATCACTTTGTTCTTCACTAGTGGGATATTTTCAATTTTGTAATCTTGCCCTTAGCAATATTATATTCTAATTATTTTTTAAATACTGAAATGCTGACTGTTTTCTATAAAATAAAAGTGTTTTTCACATTTTTCATATGTAACTGCTGTTTGTTGTAGTGGTTATAATTTTTGAAGTTTGCTGTCTTACATTTTGTTATCTGTTTCTGTTTTCTGCAGGATGTTAAATAAAGAGATTTCTAATATTTCATCCTGAACAAGGATGATATTTGAAATGGCACCACATGTAGTGGTATCAGATGATACTGATGACAAATCATATCAGATGATTCTTACATGACTTCTAAAGGTAACATATTGCAATTTAGCCATGATAATGATTCAGAAATTGCTGCAGAAAATGTTGCTGATTGAGCTCCAGCAAGATATGCACTATGATAACAAAAATAATGTGTGCAATATTTTAGTATGGAAAGAAAAATTGTATGCATGGCTTGTAGTTCTACATCACGAGCATCTGGTATGAAAGCACCACAAAGAAATATTATAAAAATTAAATTATCTTATATAGAAGAGGCTAATCAACTTGGAAATAATATCCAACCACATGAAATTTGGTGGTTGCTATTTACTGATAAGATGCTAAATAAAATTGTTATAAACGCAAACAAAAAGTTTGAATGAATGAGAAAAAAGTTGCAGAATCTATAATCGGCCTATTATAAAAACACTGATAAAGATGAACTTGAAGCTCTTATATGTCCGTTAATTTTATGTTACACATTCAAATTTTCTCGGGAAAGTCTGTCTTCTATTTTTAAGAATGATAGATAACATGGGATGCCCAATATTCTGTACTACAACATCACTGTAATGATACAATACTTTACTGTTAGCACTGTGATTGGATAATTCAGGAACTCACAAAGGAAAAAAATGTACCCAGCAGCAATCATTCCAAACCTTTTTCAAAGCTTTATAGCTACCTATCAGAAACAATATTAGCACCCATGATGCATTGATGAAACTTTAATTCCTTTCATAGGATACTGTTGGTTTAGAATGCACATGCTGAAGAAACCAGTATGGTGTGGGATAAAAGTATTATGTTTAATGAATGCCCATTGTTTCCATCTTTATAATGCATACATCTATGTAGGCAAAGACATTGACAGAATAACTTTGTCAAAGGAACAAAAAAACTTTCTCAAAACCTACTAAAGCAGTTATACACCGTTCAAAATGTATATACGGCACCAACAGAAATATAATTAGAAATAATTGGTTTTCATATGTTAAAATGGCTAATGAACGATTGGGAAACAAAGTTAGATTTGTAGAGACAATGAAAACCAATAAAAGAGAAATTCCAAATAAGTTTCTGCCGCAAAAGAACAGGGAAATTGGTTCCAGTATATGGATTCACAAAAGATTTATTCTTAGTACCATTTGTACTGAAGAAATCCAAATTAGTAGTTGCTATTTAATTAATACATACATCACAGTATACTGGTGAAAGGAACAATAAACCAGAGATCATCACATTTTATAATATAACAAAATCAGCTGCCAATATTTTAGATATGAAACACAGCAACTATTTGGTAATTCAGCAGGCAAGACAACGGCCATTGGCCATTTTCTATTATTGCATATCTGTAAGTTGTGCAAATGCATATACAGACTAGAGAAAAAAGTTTGTAGGTACTACCCATACACAAAAGATTGCATGACGCAATACAAATGAGTGAAATGCAAACTCCTTAACTGTTTAAGAGTGTTGAAAAACTTTATAATGTGTTAAGAATCTATAAATTCTAAGT
Organism: Phrixothrix hirtus; assembly: GCA_024586415.1. NCBI lineage: Eukaryota > Metazoa > Arthropoda > Insecta > Coleoptera > Phengodidae > Phrixothrix > Phrixothrix hirtus. The sequence goes on along the minus strand of JAHWXV010602735.1, from coordinate 5,081 downwards.
AATTCTATATGTTTAAACAATTTTGTTTTTCTTAATAAGTTATTAGAACTTTAAAATGAGTATTCAGTGACATTAAATTAGACAGATAATTGTTAAAATCGCGTAAACTCAAATTAGCATGTAGTTTTTTGTAAATAAATAGTATTGCAAAAAAGAATATTAATAATTAAAAAAACAAAAAGTAAAACAAATGTTAATGAAATAACGATGTTTCACATGAAATAAATGGATGTTAGTCTGTCAGACTTATGTTACTTTTAATGGGTGAAACTTGGATGTTACTAACTAAAGGTTAAAGGGTAGCATAATTGTTAAAATATTTATACACTATAAGGTGAGATTTTATCCAAACAAATATTCGAACACTGCAAAATCTAAAAATATTCCCAAATTTCTAGGCAAAGATAAGTGCGAAATTTATTCATCTAAAATTGAAGTATAGGACTTATAGCCAAGCAGCTATAATAATTAGACACATAACTTGAAAATTTTCATTGTCTGGATATTTAATTGTAATAAATTTAAAGTCAGTATCTCATAGGTATCACAATAAACAATCACTAACAAACATTCTGCATAGTAACATCAATTTAGTTATAATCTACACATTTTGTTTACAACATGCCAGGTCTGTCTTGTTCATGATTTTGCGATTTTTCAAAGAACATAGCATCCTGTAAAATCATTAAAAATTAATAGAACTTATAATTATATTATTATAATAATATAACTTACAATTAGAAAACATGCTCCTAACATAACAGCCTTCATTTTGACATCCAAATTCATAGGAAACGTTATTCCAAATAAATCAGCATCAGTAAACATTTCACGAACTAAACCTGACCATTGTTTAGATATTTTTCCCACTTGAGTAGTTCCATCTATGGACATTATCTTAAACTCTACATCCCCACAGATACTCATACGACAAAATGGTCCTTCGATACGTAAAACAACTTCTCCATTTGGATTCTTAATGGAAAAAGATGGACAACAGATAGTCCAATCTTGTTCTATTGACCCTGCCGGTGTTCCTGGCGGTGCTGATACTTCCATACTCTATAAAAAGTTAATAAATGAAAGTTTTTCATAATTAACATTCTTATTTATACTTTACCTGTAAGCAACAGGGAAAACAACAAGAATCACAAGCCAAAGGACGATGTAAATGTATTACTTGATTACTATAATTATCTACAATTTTCATATTAAAAGGTCTTAATGGACCACAACAATTTCTTGTTAAACAATCAGATTCTTCCACAGCATAATAAACTTTTTGTCCAAGACTATTTTTAATTGTATATTTATTTGCAGTTTCAAATCCAGTAAAAGCTTCAACCACATATTTTACAAAAACATAACAAAATATTTTGATATCTTACCTTCTAATAATTCTACTTTTTGGTGTACGAGTAACTGATCAATCATAGTAAGGTATTCCAATCCTGGTGGGCAACTGATTGTATTTTGCGGAATATTCATCCAACCACCTTAATTAAAAATATTTGTATTAATCACAATTATAAAATAAGAAAAATCAGGACCAAATCATTACCATCATAAAAAATCTATTATTTTTGTATAAATCAAAGTGAATAAAACATCTTCAGACTTCCATTTTCTTTATTTTATACAATATATAGTATATCTCCAGATTATTACCCAGAGATCAACATTTTTTACTTTTTCTTCCCTATATGAAATACAGGTAAAAGAGAAAGTATTGTTTTTGTCCAAAATTTTCGAAGTCAAAATTGTAGTGGAAATACGTGTTTTCAGGTGCCCCAAGTCCAAAAATTATGTTTTTAAAAATTTGTGTGTGTGTGCGTGTGTGTGAACAGGATATCTCGAAAATGAAAAATCATAAATAAACAAAATTTTATATTTAAGTTTGTATCCATCTAGGCATGTGACTGCAACAATTTGACTAGAATTGGATAACCAGCAGTGCCACTTTATTCTTGTCATTTGTTTTTCGCAATTTTCTTGAAATCAGCTTAAACAATTTTTTTAAACTTAATATATTTCGCGAATCATTTAATGCCCTTTTATATAACCTACATGGTTTCTAAGAAAATTTTCCATAAAATAACTATGAAATTAAAACTCCTAGCTAAATGGAAATTTATATTTAAGGTCATAGCTACCTTTATATATAAAACCAAGAATTTGGTTGAAATAGAATTAACCAGAAGTACCACTTTATTTCTATTGTTTTTTAATTTTCTGAATTTTTCTTTTTTGTGATTTTCTTGAAATTGGCTATAACAATTTTTTGTACCTAGTATATTTCTTAGCCACTTAATTCTGTTTTATATGAATTTAGTGGTTTCTCTAATAAATTGCTAAAAATTAAGTAACTGGATGTACTTAAAGTATTAATAGTGAACAACATATCTCAAAAACTAACATCATAAAAATGAAATTTTATATTTAATTTTTTTATCTTCTGCGCATGAGACAATAAGAATTTAGTTAAAATTGAATGACCAGAAGTGCTACTTTATTCTTGCGTTATAATTTTTTTGTGATTTTCTTGAAAACAGCTGGAACAATTTTTTTAAATTTGTTATGGTTCTTATGTCTATAATGTCCTTTTACGTAAACTTGGTGGTTTCTTTGAAAAAATGTGTTAAAGCGAGTTATCAGAGAAAATCTCTTGAGTTAAGCAGCATTTTGCATGTCCAGTAATTTGGATGGGTGACTGTTGCAATAACCATTTCAAAATTAAATGTAAATAATATTTTAATCGTTTGTAGACATTATTTGCAAATCTATAATATGTAAAAGGAAGCCGTGTATTGTTCCACACCAGATTTTTATTTTTGATTTTTTGCGAAAATTATATTTTATAACTTTGCATTGCAATTTCTGATAAACACTGGCCTACTGGCTAAGTTCAAATTAGAGCTTTTATGTTCTACATATGAACTATTAAATATGCTGACTTGTTTGCATATTAATTTCACAATTAACATGGTCCCCTAATCCAACTATGAAATATGTTGGCAGAAAATATCAGTAACAAAAAAAAATTATATTTACAAGTACCATATAAATGTGAGAAGTTGATATATACAGTAGGAATTTGGTTAAAAAAAGTGAGTGGAACTAAAATACTTACTCATTGTTTCTGTTAAACATACGAGCCCAGTCACATATATATTGGACCACATTTCAATGCTCTGTATATTTATAAATATTAAATAAAATAGTATTTATAAATAGATCATTTTACACATTTTCAAAACATTTAGATTTATACTCTTAAATATCTAATTCATTTTAGCAAAATACGTTCTTTTAATATTTTATTAAACTAGGGTATAAATCTTTTGTGACATAAATATTGCATTATCAAACTGCAATATAAATAATCAAGAAGGCCGGTAAATCACCAAGGCCTATTGATGCTTATTAATAACACTTCTGTTTATACAAGCATTTTGAATACTATTTAGTTGCAAAAATTACTTGCAGAAAGTCACTATCGATAGATATTCGAAAGTTAATTATTTCATATCACAACAGTGGGACTTTGGGTTGTAAAATTGGTAAAATATTAAACTTAGCACCTGGGTCAGTACGAAATATGATAAAAAAGTATAAAACAACAGGCGGAATTGATGTAGGCAGAAAAACTTACTGCATTTCAAAAATTGCACAATGTGATCAGCGAACATTACAATAATTCATTAAAAAAAGACAGACGCATTTCATCAAGAGAACTGGCTGTAGAGTGGGACAATGCCATTGGAAAATCTATTTCTAAGGATACACGCTTAAGAAATGTAAAAAAAGTGGCTTTGCATTTTATAAGGTATGTTACACATAATGTTGATATAACAACATTTAAAATTTAAAATTGCAGGTGAAGCAAAAGCCACTTCTTTCCATTAAGCAGAAGAAAGCACAATTACAATCAAAATTTGAGATTTGTGTGGGTGATACAAGAAGTCAGGTTCAGGGTAGAAAAGTAAAAGCATATTACAAAGATTGCCTGATATGAAAAGTGAAGTTTGCTGCTTCTCTAATGGTTTTAGTATGCATGTCTTATCAAGGAGTCAGCCAATTTTGTATTCTTGAGGGGGCACACTTTAATGCAAAAATACACATAGAAGTTTTAGAAAATGAACTTTTGCGACCCATTGAGAAATTAAAATTAGCTAACAAAAAGTAGATTTATCAACAAGATGGTGCAGCTTTCCATACCACTAGATTGGTGCAAAATATGAAAAAATGACATCCCTACAATAAACAGGTCTTCTAATAGTCCTGATTTGTCTCCAATAGACACTTTGACATGAAATGTAAAAATATCTACGAACTTCTCCTGCTCATACAAAATCGGAATTGAAAGCAAAGGTAAAACATATTTAGGATACTTTTACCCCAGAACTTTGTAAAGGGCTTATACAAGCAATGCCTCAGCATATTCAAGCAGTTCTGCAATGACAATGAGATTGCACTTAGTGGTAGGTACATTTATATACATCTGAGCCAATTAATATGCGACAATAGAAAAAAGAAATTTAAGTTTTGAGCTCTTGTGTTGTTTAGTTTCAAGTCATAATGTTTTCATTTAATGTATTACCATAAGATATACTAAATGCTAATATAGAATAAATTTGTCAATACTATTTGGAACACCATCAATAAATTTTCAAATGCTCCAATTCGTATATGACTGAGCTCATAATACTTCAAAATTTAAAATTGTATGAAAAAAATACAACAATTTAAAATACCCATGACCTACTATTTTAAAACAATTATTTTAAACTTAATATCCAATAACTTGCATTATAATTTTATATTTCAAATTTAACAGGGGCAAGTCTTTTCAGGTGTCTACAGATCTGAATTTATAAAATTCCCTGACTTTTCCAGGATTTCCAGGTATATTATTTTAAATTTCCGGGATTTTTTTACATGGACAAACACACACACACACGCGCGCCCACGCACGCACGCACCCGCGCACGCACGCACCCGCGCACGCACGCACCCGCGCACGCACGCACCCGCGCGCGCGCACGCACGCGCGCACACCTCCCCCACCCACACATATATAC
>JAHWXV010602665.1:0-13362 GCA_024586415.1 Phrixothrix hirtus | reverse complement strand
TTTTTGAATCATAAAACTTTTGTTTGAAACATTTTTCTGTAAAACTTATACTTTCTGAGTTATTTAGGTGTATCCAGGCTTTTGGGACACCCTGTATATACATTAACACAAAGCGCTTTGAGTATTCAAATTTTACGATTTTTGTAGTGTCGTTCACGTAAAAGTTATGTCCGTTTTTTCCTTTTTAAATATAATTATCCGCACCCCGCTTGTAGTGGCATCAACTGTAGACCAAAGTTATGAACCTTTCTTATCAACTAATGTTTCCTTATGTTTAGTTTAAAGTCATTTTAACCAGATTTCCGACTTATTTATAAATTGCTGACTTATCTATAAATACAGTATAAATTTTAGGACGAACTTTAAAATTTCAAGCATCTTGTTCGTCATAAGCTATTATTCACTGTAATAAAACCATTGAAAATGCACGTTAACGTACTTATACAAGGCACAAATTAAAATTGGGTACAGATTTGTATATAACCACGTACAAATAATTTCTCTTCGGCGCGCTTCGCGTTGCAGCAATGAGCGAAGAAGTAAGCTTGTTGTTTATTTAAACGCGGAGAAGTGAAACATAGTTGATTTTGAGTGAAAAATGTATGAGCTTCCTAAGATGACCGAAGGCTAAATAAATTACTAAAAGTTCAGCAAAATTTCCGTAAACCTCCGCTAACTCATGCAATGCGAAGCGCGTCAAATAAAATTCTTTGCAAGGGATTTTACTTTTAAAATTCCTATTGCTTCTTTTCGACGTGAAGCACTGCATAGAGAAACGAATGTTCATTCAAATACATGAAATAAATATCATGCAACATTTTTTTTCACCCTTTCCAATGTCACACCGCGATAAGTACACGACAAGTTTTACGGAAGTTTTACTGAACTTTTGACAATTTCAGCGAATCTCGGAAGGGTAAAACGTACGCATATCATTTAAATATAACTTTATGTAAGCGTAAAATCACGAATAAATTGGTGTGCATTTAAAAATTACGGTGCGCTACGCCATATTTTACAAATGAGCGATAAGTTTTACATGTTTGATGGGATTCTTGACACGTATTTTAAAACTCTCTTATTAATATCTACTTACCTTTATCTAATGTAAGTAAATAAGTTTATTTATCTTTGTTGATTACTTCTCAAAATTAGTTAATCTTTTCAAATTGAGTTTGTTATAAAAGATCGTAAAATTTAATTTACAATATTTAAAGCGTTCATTATCTGCAACCGTTCGTTATCAATCTGTTTGTTTAAAGCAATCGTAAAATGTACGTTAGTAAACGTAAATCATTTCTAGACTTCATATTTTGTTCGTTATAGGCGATCGTGTTATATCACGGGTTCGCTATAACATAGTTATACTGTATGTTTGTCGTGAAATGTTTTGTTGAATCTATAAACGTGCATAGTGCAACATTTGTTTTATTCAAATAATTTGTGTTATTAATATATTAACAGTACAGCGTACGCCAAAATACTAATGCTCAACCTAATAGTTATTTAAAAATTCACAACAGTCATTTCTCTCGAGTTAAATTTAACTTATTCAGGTTTTCATTCACTTAAGACTAGAAATTTGATACCGGGTGACCGCATTGTGCACCAGTTTGTTTTCATTAATTTAGAAAAGAGCATATCCTCAGATTTGGCTAAACGATTTATACGCTGTCTAAAAAAATAGACTTCAATAGTTCATAAATAATTCCTTTTTCATATACAAGATGCATAATTTTCAGCCCCCTTTGACGAGGAATATTAAATTCTGGATAGTAACATATTAAATAGGGGTCTTCACCTTCTTTGAATAGTTAATTACGACTCCTTAATATACAGGGGAGGTCAAAATAATTGGTACGTAACGCTTTCTTTCAGCCACAGCTATATTCCAAATCTCCATTACCGTTGGAGTGCCTGCCTCCGCTCTAAAGGTAGTTCTCAAACATCTTGATATACAGGGAGATTTCCCTAAACTAACCCTGTTCTGCAGTATTAGATTAAAGAATAGTGGTGCTCACAATTCCTGATGAACCATGCCTCGCTCCACTGTAGCTTTGCCGGCCATGGTTGAATACTTGTTAAGTCATCGCATGCTTTACTTTCCACCGAGCTTGTGATAAAACGGCCGTATCAATATTTTTAAACCTTGTTACGGTTCTTATATCTTTGATGTTATTTTACGTGAATTTAACGGTTTCTCTAATAAAATACACTGAAAAAAGTTATCAGAGAAAATCTATGGAATTAAGCAGTATTTTGCGGGTCCAGTAATTTGAATGGGTGACCGTTACAATTATCGTTCCCAAAATAAACGTAAATAATATTTTAATCATTTGTGGACGTTATTTGTATAACTCTATATGTAAGATAAGGTAGTGTGTTGTCTCACACCAGATTTTTTCGAATTAAGTTTAAACTTGAACTAGAATACTTACATAGTGTTTGCAAAATGAACTACAATCAGTTTTAATTAATATTACGAATATGTCAATTCGCTATACACGGTGTTTTTAAATAATTATGATTTATTAATTTAGTCAAACATTAAGTACTCTTACAAATCTCAGTAGAAGCATATCAACTGCACAGACCGAAACTGTTGTTACGAGATGAACATCCTGAGGGATGGGACGTGCAACAAAATTAGCAATGATATATGTTATGAACTCTATATCGGGTTACCAACTTTAGTGAATCATACTTTCTTATCTTAGCTGAAATATTTTAGAACTTATAGTTTAAACATAAATTTTAGTTCTAAATTTTGTATTGGTGTGTAAAGATATACTTAGGAATATAAACTGTGCTTTATACAAGTATTTACAATAAATATGTGTAAAGTAATATGATTAGTTGTAAAATATAAATAAATTAGTGAATCGAATAAATAATTAAATAACTTGCGAGCTTTGTTACTATATTAACAAGGTTATTTTTGAAAATAATGACTTTTCAACCCTTTAGTTTGTACAAAATAAGTTGAATCTTTGTAAAACTTTTTACAATATTAACAATATAGCATTTAATTCAATAAAAAACTTGTATTTTTAGTTATCGGCGACTTGCGAAAAGATATATGTTTCCTAAATGTTAAACTATGTAAAGAAATAAAGATGTGTTGAAAAAATTTTAAATAAAGAAGCAAATATATCTTAAATGAGCCAAAGAAAGAAGGACTGCAATATTTTAAATTAACTTGCAGAAGTCACGTTACGGAGACCTGTAGAGAACTTCATGGAGTCTAAGGAAGCAATCTTGTGTCATTGGTGACAGAAAGTTGACTATTCCAAATATTGGTAGTGGATTGAACCAATTTCGCTGGCTAGTGTTCTGTAACATTATAAAAGTAGAGTTTCTAGGTACGGGCATCATCATCCTGGTGTATAATTGGAATTCAAGGAATTGGGTTGCAAAAATGACCAACACCGCAGGTTTTGACATGGTTAACTAGTTCCGACGATCGAAATAGAAACATCTCAACTACACAGACAGAGGTCGCTGTACGGGACGCAGCACTCATATGGAGAGAGAAGTGTAACAAAATTAGCATTGACTTTCGTAATAAGTGTAGTGCAATTTTATATGATAAGTTGTGCACCTTAATTTCCTAGGTTTAATGCGTCAAAATATCTTGACTTTTAAAGAGTATTCTAGACCTAATAGTTTTGATATAAATGAGTTAATCACGGCTTAGTTTAGTTAGTTTGAAACTAATATTGGTAGGTATATAAAATGCAAAAAAAAAATAAATTACGCTCTAAAATAAATATTAGAAACAAATATATAAGTGTTGTATTATAATAAGTCGTAAATTGTAAATAAATTAGGGAGTCAAAATAAATAATTAAATAATTTGCGAGTTTGGTTATAGTATTTATATGTCTCATCGTAGTTTGTTTAGACCTTAGAAATCTATTACATGTTCAACTTTTAATTTTGTAGATATAAATAGTTGCCCTTTTCAATTCTTATTTTCAAGTCAAGTTATAATTTTGCGCTAGTTAAACAATACTCATTCATTGTTGTATCGTGTTGTTTCACCTTCACTTTTCCTACATAAATAAATATTGATTATGAGTTATTTATTTAAGAATAATATATTTAAATTGTTTTGAAGATATTAATAATTTCTATAAACAGTATATTGGATAGGACCCATTAATTTACAAATCTTATGTTACTTGAGAATTGTTTTTTAAGATATAATTATTCATCAAGCTTTAAAAACAACCCACTTACATTATTTGAATACAAAAATTCCATTTTAAACGTTGAATTTTGATTAGGATTGGATATACATATATCTTCTATAAAATAAAACCTACTTTCTTCCTCTCTAAATAAATTGACGGTTATGCTTAGAGTAAAAAACAATATTTTTATGAAACTACGTCAAACCGCTCATCACTACTTTTACTTCTCACCTAGATGAAGTAAATTTTATTGCAGCGTATCGTTCATTATATCTTTTAATTGACTTTTTTTGTAATTCTGATGGTAACTTCTGATCGATATAAAAAGAGAAGGTACCCTAGCGGTAGTTTTTACGAGTCATAACATAAACCTGTAGTTTTCGTTTTATTAATTAATGTTGACAACTATACTATCAATTCCATTAATGAACGTTCAATATAGGTGATCACATTTATTATACATAAATCGTAGTCAGCATAAATTACATTTCAATATTTAAAAAGCTTGTTTGATATAACTGTTCTAGATTTTAGTAATGTAATAGTCTAGTTTCTGATATTTGGATGAACAAGGAAACCATTTACCTACCTAATTTAATGGCTTTTACTATGAATAATTATAAATGTAACAGAAAATCAGTTTGGTGTAAATAATATTTTATTGTTCGTTTAATTTAGTTACGTTAATTTTACTTTCCCTTGTCCTATGTACACTACATTGTAATATAGATATAGAGAAACTGTTGTTTACGCCTAAAAATTTCGATGTGGTGTTTTTAATAATAGCCTAGTATATTTATTCATAATTCCTTGGAAAGGTTTATGTAGTTACAACTTTTGAATACAGTAGTAAAAAACCAAATTTGTCTATACGAAAAACCTATGCGAGCTAAGCAATGTGCAAAAGATGGTAACATTTTCGCACTTTTTTTGGTTTTTGCCCAATAGCTCCTACAACAGTTTCTTCAGTTTTACAGAAAATTAAATTTTCCATAATTTAAGTTGAAGTTAAACCGTAGAGGTCCAATAGTTTGTGGGATACAAAGTTTTAAATATGCGCAATTTTTTTCAAAAAATTAAACAATTTCATTTTGGTGGTGAATTTTGCCAAATATCTCAAAAAGTAGTCGTCCCACGAGGAAAATGATTTTGAAGTACATTAGATTTAATTTGAGCACAGATGGAGGTCCATAAGTCTAATAATTCCTTAAAGATGACGTAAAACCAGAAGTAAAAAAATAGATTTTAGCAAAAATCGGTATAAACAGGTTTGCAAAACTATTAACGGAGGTTGTTCAAACCTTCACTATTCATATCGCCCACGTATAAAGCAACTAAACATTTCTGACCTGATTTGACGAAATCCTCATGACTGCATTCTTGCTACAAGAATACTTCAGCCAGTTCGATAAGCTGGGGATTTTTCTGAAGTATGCTGTACAATCTTATTTTCCTTGCCAGAAAGTGACAGAGACGTGGTGTCGCATCCGCTGTATGCATGTAAAAAATACACCCCCTGATGGATATCGCGTCGCTCCATGTTCTTCACGTGGCACCATAAACCTGTGAGGAGGACCGATAACATGTTTGAAGTCAGCACCTTTGGGAAAAGCTGAAGTAACAATGTCACGATCAGTGTCTTCTTCAACTTCTCTCACTTTAATGTTTGTTGCTCAAATGATTGCGAAGCAGTATAATGAGGCGTCATTTGTTGCTAGTATTTGCAGGACGTTTATCTTGTGGGAGTTGAATCAGTGTTGATTAATCTCACTACAAGACTATTCATCCGAATGATGCAAACATTCTGCACTTAGTACTTTTATGTGCCGTACCATCGGTATGTTACACAGTTGACGTAACCTGTAATAATTGAAGTAACAGAGTTGTTGCGGCGCCAGATAAATTTATGAATAAGACGACCACCATTCATTACTACAAACATACTTCCTAATTTGACGTTACTGGATAATTGAATAAAAGCAGAGCAAAAAAAAGACTTTGTTCCCTTTCGCATTCCCTGTTCATTAAACAATGACATCGGAAATGGTGCTAGTTTATACTTAAAGTGCTCTTTAAATTCCTGGACCAATTGTTTTATAATACACGCCCTTTGGGAAATTGTTGTTTGCAACTTTCACAGAGCTGTTAATAGATGTCAATATAATTACTTTATCCTTACGTTTGAATTTTACTTTCTCAAATATATTATCGACGATTTTCATCACTCCTTCATTCCCCACTTCTTGGTTATGTACCAATTGATATCATTACTTCCAACAACTCCACTATTGATGGAAACTAACTTATTAGTAACCGAAGATACAAGATGGAGAATAAAGCCGTGTTTTAGTTTTTCCACGTCAGCATTGTCTCAAATAATTGAAGAAGGCCTCATACCAACACGTTATTCAGCAATGGGAGAGGAGGCGTTACAATAACTCTGTACTTCCTTGCAGACATTCAACATGTAAACTATTCCTACGGTGCACCGTGTTAGTACATTGTTAGATATGCCACTCCCGCAACTTTTTATTGATTTCATCAGTATCTTTCAATTGTCATGTTTGTCCAGATACCAGCCCAAAACTTATCAGATCGGCGGATTGTGAAATCTCATCATTCCGTGGACCGTTTGAATTTTCATCCACTGTTCAAGATTCATTATATCCTGCAAGTAAAGGTGTGTACTCTTTGCATACAAGAAGTGGTCTGCAGAATAAAAAAATGGGAGCACCTTATTATATATTCAAGTGAATCTTCCTATCGTCCAGGCACTCTGCCCGGATGAAACATTTCTCGAAAGTAGACATGCGATAATATTAGACTCAGAACTTTGATGTAGGTCTGTGACCTTCCAATTTAATCAATGCAGTTTTTAATTTGGTTCTCAAGACTTGGAATGCTTCATTTTCCGTAAACAGCATAGTAACAGACCTCTTATTTTTACTAAGTAATCTTTTAGTTTCAGTCCGTTCATCCACAGTAAAGTCCAGCTCATTCAAAACTATGCCAACTAACATGCGATTGGACAAAATGTGTGCTCGTATAGCCCATAAATAGGTATGACCTGACAACATATTCTCTACACTGTGATCGGTGTAAATCATTATAAATAGCTCTTTCAATCTACTCGCAGCCATTATTTCACCGCTGAAACCCCGAAGGAGATTAGTAGAAGGAAACTATCAAGTTTCACTACCATATTTCTTAACTCAGGATGTTGGCTACTCTCGGGAATGTCTCGGGCTTTCATGTATAGTAGCTAATCAAAAGTTACAAAGCACGTATTCTGAGAATACCTTCTGCATTTCTCACTAAATACATATATCGATGTTAACACAGTGTCATAATCAGAAGCAGGAGAGCGGGAGAATGGGAGGAAAACAACTTTTGAACGTTCGAAACCAAAATCGCCTGTAATCTACGCTATGAAACTATTCAAACGTGGCATGCTTAAAGTATTTGACTGCTTACCATATAATTATATGAGATCTAGCACTGATGGCAGTATTTCACCAGCAACTGGAAAAACACCCTGTAAGTCACTAACCGATACAGCTGACAAGTCAGCATTTTTTCTCATACTGCATGTTTTGTATTGCGTAGAACCGAAAGGTTTGTAATGTCAACAGAAATATAATTCTTCAAAAATTGGATTGTTTTATCTGGTATTACTACAGAGTATCGATTAATGCACATGATATGACCCATTTCATGGAATGTATTTTCTCCATTTAAACTGTTAACTATTACATCGGAGTTATCGAAGATAAACTGCATAAAAAAGCTTCCGGTCGCAAGATTGCAGAACTTTCAAACGGCATTGCTACATTACAACTACATGTAAATGATATTGTCGATCAGAGATCAACTAGATGTCTTGATCAAAATTTTCTATACAAATAGATACCAATTGCTATCATAAGTGCATAAATGAAAGGCCGTGGTCTCACAGCCGATATTACCACGTGTAAAAAGTAACAAACTTTCTTTTGCAAAAATCGACAAAACCGCGCTTGTGTTTTAGAGCGAGGCTTATCAAAAAAACGCTTGTAATAACTCTGAAATGATAGAATTAAGGTCGTGTAAGAAATCATCAGTTGGAGGATACTCAGTATTATCATAGATTTGTGAACGGATATCTTTCAAGATCATGTCAGCCGCAGCTTTCCCTGCCTTTAATCGCTCTTACTGAACGACATCTTTTCTTTGCTCGTACCAGATATTATTGTGAACTTTGTGACCAGCGTTTTTGAAACATTTGATTGGCGCTTTGCTTGTGGTATCTAATATAGTAATGGTATCACTGTAATTTTTTTGGAGACAAATTTTCACAGTTCTTACCCCTCTTCAATCCATCAATCTGTTGTAATACCTTGTCAAAGGAGAACGACATTCCTCACTGTTTTCTGAGAGGTATGAGTAAATTAACTCCATAGCCTTGCCTACATTACTTGCCGGTCGATGTCCTTTCTACTACTTTTTAATGGTTACTGTAGAACTTTTTATGTCGTAGGTTATGGTGCCTTGTGTCAGCAGCTACTAAATCATTCTCAGCTCTGAGACGTTGTACTATCTGTTGTCACCTGCTATCGCCTCAGCGTTCAGTTGTTTCTAGGATCATTTCTCTCACACTCAATTTCTCAACAGTGTGAATAATTCAGTGTAAAAAGGGCAGTTTTTGCTGGAACCTAAGATATTCCTGTGTTATAATCCCTTCACATAAAAACATTTCTTTGAGAATCAAAGTGCCACTTGGTGACTTGAGGAATGGATAAATGGATGATTGAGGAACAGTATCTCCTCCACGACGGACGAGCGCTGCAATCATACCTTCTGAGGTGTATCTCTTCCTACACGCATTGTGAATTTTAACTTTGTTGAAACGTTGCAGGAAAATATGGGCCTCTTGAAGGCCACATTTCACATTCGCATTAATAAGTTAACAAAAGATCCAAACAGTTGAACACAACTGACGGAAAGAATGTAAAGGAAGGAGGGATAACTATTTGGTATAGCACACGGCGGTTGCTATGGCTGGTTTCATTAGATTTCCTTGGGTACGGTCACCTGGATTATTTTTATCCAGCTTTCATTTCAATTTGAAACAGAGATAGAGAGAATGTTTAAGGTAATTTTGACATATTCGCTTTTATCTTCTATAAAACTTTTCATAACAGTAGGCCTTTTACTTTTTAACAATATGCAAAATGCAAAATTAACAAAAGATTTGGCTACAAAATTTGAATTTTTTCAATTAATTTAAGAGCAAAATTTTAAACCTTTTCTAAACTAGTGTTTCTCAACTTTTAACATAAGGCGAATCAATAAATTTGCCTACAAATATAGCAGGACTAGATAAAAAAAATAGACTGTTGACAGATGATTGAGATTGGAAGACATTATTCCAAACTATGAAAATGTTCTATAAGTGTGCAACCAAAATAATATGAATTGCATACTCTAATTGTTAAGATTTTTACAACTATTGTTAGATTCTTCTTCTTCAGAAACTTTATACAAGCTGTTACAGAATAACGTACACTTTTTCAAGGAGGTTGCGTTTGAGAGTGGATCTGTCTACAACACTATTTAAAAAATTCTAACAATTATATTTTATAAATTATAATTAAATAAATAATACTTTTAAAGTAGCTTTCGAACCATTAAAATAGAATGGCAGTTTACGCTATTGTTTATTTTATAAAAAAGTGTTTCTTTAATTAGCAATTTGTGAAATTCGAATCACTTTATGTTAATTTCTCGATTTTATGTGCTGTAACGTACTGATAAATAAAACTTAAAGTGTGCGATATAATTTTGCTACGTGTTAATTTTAAAATTGAATTAAAGGTAATTGTATAGTAACTCATTCAACAGTAATTAAGACCCTGGGGGTATATCCCTTGTTCATGCTTTTCACCAGTAAATCGTTTTACATAATATGATATTAATAAATATCTGTCGAGTTTGGAAAATGCACTTAACACAGAACTAATTTTGTTCAATTTCGCCAGTCCAATGCAGTCCAATATCGTACTACGAAAAATGGCATACAAAACAAAACGCATTGACATTATTTTTACTGATCTAGAACGATCAATAAAGAAGTTATATAATGCTTAAGTTCAACATGCTATTGACCATTTTCTACATTCATGTTTTAGTTTCACGTTTTAGTAGAGATTAGCTGTTTTTATTACCAAAAACAGACGGCATATTTGGATTGTATATTAAGTTTAGAGTATTAAAAGAAATTATTATTTTCTGATATTCTATAAATCCTCAAGATGCACCTCCTTGAAGAAAGGTGCATGTTATCTGTAACACTCTGTATATGTAACTTTTAGAACTAATTATTGAATATTGCGTTTTTTAATAAATTTTATGTTTTCTTAGTTTTAATTTAAAATAAACATTAATTAAGAATTCTAAGGGTTTACTACTTTACAAATATTTGTTCGTTCAAATGTTGCAGTTTGAAATTTTGTTGAAAAGATTCCACTTATTTCACAAAACGCTTCCCTATTTCATCCTGATACCCATGTCTAAGCTTTTGGTAACGATCGAGTCCTCAACATTACGTACCATATGACTCTACCTGATCTAGAACGCGATGCAACCTTCGGTGGTAGTGCTATATTTCATGAGTCACGGTGAATATACTACAATATTCGCATAATAAAATTGATGGCCTCTTCTTTCAGATTTGATATAAAGTTTTTGCCTCGTTAATGCAACCACCCCATAATACCTTGGTTAGCGAAAGTCATACATTTTCTTGACCCAACTACCTTCCTTAGAGTCGTAATGAATAGTAATATATTCTAGGTTAGCCACATCGACACTATACGGAATAAAATCGCATATAAATCTAAAAAGCTAGTAACAACTGTTAATAATACTTGGGATCAGTCGAATATAGATGTATTTTATTTTATAATCTTCGCTGCTCGTAATTTATCAATAATATAAATTATTTCGTCCGTATGTGCAGTACATCCAACGGACTTTAAATTTAATAATATTAGTAACCAAACTTATTGAGATCTCTCCAATGAATAAATTCTAATCGTTTGTTATTCAAGTGCAGAAGTTGCAAAAACATGCCCTTTCTTATGCCACAGCCTTTCGAGGTCGTATGACAACACGCGTTTATGCCGAGGTTTTTCGTGTTTGTATGTCAAGATCGGGTGATTCCTAAGTTGTTGATGTAGCAATAACTGTTGTTAAAGTATCAAAGTGGAAATTATGGGCGTGGTAAAGAGGAGTGATTCTGAGGATGTGGGGATTGGTGTAGAATGAATAGATGACTTATCTTGTAAACGTTTCTTGATAATATTTTAGTAATTTTTACCTATTCCAATAACCCTACCAGTTCCACTGTAACCTCAAAGTATGGAATTCGTCCATAGAAGTATATTTCGGTAAATATCACCATATCTTAGAGGCGCTTAAATATTAAATCGTAGAGACCAGAGATATCCTTATATGTAAACAGCTCCTTTGATGGTGCGATTATCATGAGATCTTGCTATTTAAAGCTCCCACTTCGAATTTACTTAACGGTGCTTTATAACGGACGCTATAATAAAGGGCGCATTCCTTTTTAGCATCTTTAAACATTTCTTCTAAACAATCTTTAGTTAAACGTACGAATTACTTCAGATACTCTTCAAAATCTCTTCTAGTTTACCCCGTAGATCTTTTAAGGTAAACTCCGGTTGCTTTTCCTCGGGATTAATAACTCCCTTTTCTTGAAAGGTGAATTCTGCATTAGAAAGTTTTGACAGCTGATTTTATGCCATATTTTCAAGTTTTCATATCTGGCCTTTTCACCTTTGATGGTTATTATTAACTTTTTCATAAGTGTAGCGATATGTTTTAACACACGCTGTGTCTCTACATCCAATTTCGCAATATTTGCCTTTAAGCTCTCAAATTTGTGATTGAGTGCTCTGCTATCTTTAAGAAGTGCTTCACTACTCGCTGTTTCATGTTGACTATTTATACTTAAATATTTATAACGTAATATGACAGTTGAAGCCTTTCCTATAACGCCCAATGTTCATATTTCTATCTTTGTCTTTAAACAATATGCCATGCTTTTCTTTTCAGAAATGTGATCCAACCTCCTTAAACTGCTCAAAAGTAATATATGCTGTCAAGTGATCATCATATAATGCATGTTTCAGATTTATGTTACCTTGTTTGAAAATAACCAGCAAGTTTGCATTGTTGCTTACGAATTGTTTACGGACAGATGAGTACGTTTGACATTTAAAAGCAGTATCTACTTCAATATTGCCCGAAACAAAAACAATCTGGTATTGCAGCTTCCTTTACGCATGCTACATCATCGAATATAATGATATAATGTTCTTTTCCATAGTTCGGTTCTATTATATGCCCGTTGCTTTTCGAAATATTCAACCTGTTTGATCGGTTTCAAAAGCTGTTTTAGGTACGCGTACTTGGGTTGATGTATTGATTTTGAATACAAATGTGTTAAAATATGAAACCTGTTCCCAAGAAGGGTCAGGAGAAATCAGATCGTTAAGAAGCGGTACTGCCGACGTAGTGTCACCAAGAATGCTGCGAATGCACTGGAAGAAATTAAGGGATACAATAAGGCGAAGGAAGAAATATCTGGCTCTTTTATTCAAATCACTTATTGTCTACGTTGTGTTACATCTCAAGCCCCTAATGCCTGAGTTTTCTGAGCTCATTTGTATTTTCAAATACTAGTTGAAGATTCAGGGGTGTAGCCAGGTATATTTATGGGGGGAGTCTACATTTCTAAAATGATGGACTTTTTTTGGTCCGTATAAAATTCGTGCTTTTTTTAAGCAATAAAATACAATTCTTTTAAAAAAGGAAAAAAACTCAAAATTACTAATAACACTGGCCAACAAATCAAAATTTCTTTTCTGCTGTCTGTAATCTGCCACCTGTTTTTAACTAATTTTGGCACGCTGATTTCAAATATCAAAACCATTTTGCTCTAGCAGTTTCATTTTTTTCCATTTGCAAATTCTTGAGTATCCTTAATAAATTTAAATGGTTACATTGTTAGTACTTAAATGCGTTCCAAATACATTTAAGTCATTAGTATAATGTGCATTTAATAACAAAATACATAATAATTAAATTGTTGTTATTAAAA
>JAHWXV010602605.1:0-12069 GCA_024586415.1 Phrixothrix hirtus | reverse complement strand
ACTGGTGTAGTGGTTAGCATGTTTGTCTCTGCACCCAAAGGACGCGGGTTCAAACCCGATCGAGGCCTTTAAATTTTTGGCGAAGAAAAATTTAAAAACCGTGCCTTCCTCTCAGATAAGGAAGTAAAATCGTTGATCTCGTGTCAATGTGGTGTTTGACAAATTAAAAACCCCTACTGGTCGTAGGACTCCTCAGGTTCGGCAAAATTCTAGTAGGTATGTCATATAACAGTTCTATTTCAAGAGGGCCAAGGAAAACTTCGCACTCCGAACCCTCAGACACAAAAACAAAGGTACAAACACAATGGGCATCTTTTGACTTGTTTGATGGATTAGCACCACGAACGCTCATATGACCGCAACTAGAATAATTAAATCACTTCTTAATCAATTTGATTAATCTAGTAGAGTGCAGATACTATTTGACAGGTCTTTTCTTTTCTTCTATTATTACTTCTCCATGTAGTAGATAATGTTGGATAAGAACGCGAAAATCATTTTTTCCATTCTACCGAAACTAATACTTGAAATTACTGTCAAATACAAACTTATCCCAAGATTTTCTTGAAAATTGACGTGACACCATACGAAGGAATGTATTTTAGCAAAATAATATTGTTCTCTGTTTCATACATTTTTACCTGACTCATTGAACTAATCTCGTAGAGAAGTGTATACGTTTTGAAAACAACTATAGTATGCACATAAACGTATTCAAAGTTTGAAGGAAAATTTTATTTTAGTAATTAGTATGATGACGTAACAACTTTAAATACGCGAAAAAGTTTGCAGGGGAAAAAAGAGTATACTTACAAAGCAAACGATGTGTATAATCTTAAAAATTCTATCAACAATAAGAAATATGTACAGCTGATTTCAAATAATACTGGCAAAGGTCTTGAGGACAAAATTTTACATTTAGTCAACCAGACTTTCAGTTTTCAGGTAACTGAAGTGTAAATAATTTTGAAATGTAATAATAAATGTGGATACCAAGTTTGTGGTACCGACATTTCAAATAACATTTACATAATGTAAAACTGTCTTACATTTATTTCTTACCAGTGTAGTACACAATAACTCATATTTACTTATAGCTTCAACAAGATTTCATTAACTAAACTTTAGGAACATCCTGTACAATAAACATATAGAAATTATAAGACATTTCTTTTTCAGTATTAAATGTAGACATAAATCGTTAAACCATTAGGACACAACTTTTCAATATAGATTGAAGGGGATGAAATTATGCGTGAAATGTAGTTAATGTAGCCGATACCTTTATACGATATTTTCCATGATATCCTAAGATATCCACTTTCGACAGGTCTAAGACCTGTTTGACGAATGGCCTACGTGCTATAGCTTTTGCGAAAATTACATAGAAAGAGAAAACTATATCTGCCGTATATACGCCGAGATAGACGCGTCAACCTCATTCTGTGTGCAAAGTAGATTAAAGGATTTAAATATATAGGACGTGTGAAACCCAACGTCATATCTTTTAATAGGATACATCGTGAAAACGACCTTATCGTAAATTTTTCTCGAACAGGTGCGTTAGATATTTTTAATATTTTTGAACGGTAGCAGCTGCAATGAAAAATTGAAATTAAATTGTCTTTGTTAATATATTGTGATGCATAAGATTTAAATGTTAAAATACAACTTTTAGGGCATTGCATCGGTGAAAGATAATAAAATGTTAATTTATACAGATTTGAATCATAATACAAGATATTATATTAAAAAATAAAACTGTAAAACCAATAAATTATGTACAAAATTGAAAAACAATCTACTTTACCTTGTCATTTAAAATAATAAAGCATTTTTGACATTTATAAACAAATTCCTAGATTTCCGAACATTATTTTAGGACTTCCTCTATTACTATAATAATCGATCATACTTTGAGATAATAAACATCCCTTTTACAATTTAGCTAAAAATTCACTTTTTAAAATCAATTTTGACATATTTGACTCCGCTCGACTTTTAAAGTTATTTAAATTAAGATTTATGATGCAATAGTTTAAATAAGTTTTGAAGCTCAAGTTTAGATTTTTATTACTAATGCTATTTGAGGACTGTTTTCACAAATACTTTCGTGGACATGTAACTATTATAGTATCATAAAGAGCGCACGAAATTTGTTACGTGTTTCTACAAATTGTTACGCTCTCTGTTTTGGATTTCATAATCCATATTTATCTTTTCAATAACTGATGATTAACCAGTATATTTTTCATTTTTATGATAAGATTGCTTTGATTAATTTGAGTTCATCTATCATTTATTATCTTGCAAAGTCTTTGTACTAGTCTTCTGTGATTTAGTAGATAAAGTAATAACAGATATTAGATTAAATTTATAAAATATAAATAAATCCTCAGTCTTTATTTATTATGTACAAAATAAATCGAGTTTTTGCAATATTTCATATTTAAATAGTTACAATGTAACATTTTGTTGAATAGAAGACTTGCATATTTCTTTAACAGCACCTCTCTGGTGCCCTTTTATACATTGCGAAAATATTTCTACGGGGTTTGTACAATTCTAGATGTTACTCTAGTTTGTAGGCATCCAGATAAACACGAACGTTCTGGAATATCTACTCTAAACCATGCTAAAAGTGTTTGTGCGAAATTATAAGCCCATATTCAACGGGCATTCTATCATCTTGTTTTCAGAAACGTTGTCTTACGAGTGCATTAAAATGGAACTGGTGCACGAGGCTGTATTTCTTGGTACTCAAATATTAACTGTGAACTACATAAAAGTTTAAAGATAAAAAATAAAAAGAAACAGAGTGCAAAAATGGATTAGAGTCCGAAAACACAGCGGCGTTCAGCAGCCTATGTAAAGCGTTGAGAACGGCATATCCCGCAATGTATTCTATATTTATTTCGAGCCACAATACCAAATAATAATTTTTGTCATTTAAAGAGTATGCTCGAAATCAAGAAATAATTACCATGTGCGTAAAATTGGATAAGAAATAAGTATTATGCACGTGCTGACTCACCACATATGCTGGCAACTGAGCATCTTGTAAATCATATACTGTGATTTCTGGTGAATGGTGAATCAGGATTGTTACATAATGGCAAAACGAATTTTTAATGAACAAAAGGAGTAAAGACTGTTACCACTTCTCTAGGTTTGTAGATACCAATAGTACGAGTCGTGACAATGACTATATACCTTGACCAACTAATTGTAGTCAATCGGCTACATGTGGGCTGTGCTTAGTTAGAGGGTTTCGGTTGCAGGCTCTGATCAGTGGCTTTAATAGTTTCGAGGGGCCTAGGTATAATTTTAAATATTATGTTCGACCTGTGTGTTTACTGCCTATCTTCGCAGATACTCTATTTAATTACGGGAGTAATTTCAGTTTTCTCACTTTGATTTATTTAATGCATTACTATTACGATATCGTTTTTCTTATTTATTTACATATATACAATTAGCAATTCAACTAGATTCGAATAGTGTTTTAAGATATTTATTTTTGAAGAATTAAAAATCATATTCTGTACAAATTCTATTTATACGATTAGGTTTAAGATTATAAGAAACGCTCATTGGTGTATTTTAGCCAAACAAACAACATACAGCATACTTTGTATCGTGTTATTTGTATTACTGAAAGGATTATGGATTTTAGCAGTAAGCTACGCTTTTGTTAATCATATGGGATTTCAATGTCTTGAACAATTTTTAGAAGCTAGTGGAGGTATCAATGCCATATTGACTTCGAACAGAATTGTCCTTAAATTGTTGTGATATTTTGTGACCTAGGGCTACGTTTATTCATCTTTCTTGAATGAGTGTCCGTAGAAACATATAAAATAAATCGATGTAATCCCAGCGATTATGGAACTTTCGAATTAGAGTCCTTAAAGCTCGACAAACGCCGTTGTAAAGGGAAATATGTCTTGATCGTCTCACTTTGGATCAGAGGTTCATAAGTTTGATGAAAACTATATGCGAGGAAGACCAAGTCGTTATAATACCCGAAGAGGATGCCTTAGGTTATGCGAGCATCGCTAAGAGGCTTTTGTAGAGGAATATTCTATTAGGTGACCTCCAAATAAGTGTTCCTAGCGTTACATAATATAGCTCGGGATTTTTATATACTATTTGTATAATTAAGGCAGAGGGCCGTGTATAGATTCTGAATTTTGTAGCTCTGCATGTTGCTTACATAGCGTGTTTTATCAGTTTCTGGTAATTTAGATAACAAATTCCCCCTGTTTAACGTTTTCATTATAAAGTTTAAAACATGTAGTGCCACCTGCTAATAATTAACTCCAACTACATATAGAATTTTGTTTATCTTAAATAGTGCATTATATTTTCTACCACTAGACGTCTGCAGCTATCACATCAAAAATTCTTTATTTAAATTTTGATTTCAAGGTACATTACACTTAAATATTTATCAATAGCCGTAAGTAATATTTCCCTGTTATCTTTTCCTATAAATTTAAATCTTTTTATCTTGTATTAGCAATTTATTCTCTGAAAATTTCAATTAATACTGAATTCAATTGTTATTAACTATTTCTAATAATTTTATATATTGAAAACATGAATTTTAGAATAGGAAATAATGCAATAAATTCGAAGTTAGTCATAATTATAACGGCCAGTACTCGAAGATATTATATATAAACATACCCCATAGGTTTAAATAGGTTTAATTCATTTTTAGGTAACTGTAACTAGTTTGTGAGAAACTCTTATTGTAGATAGTTCTATGAATCAGCGTTGTATTTTCATAGTGTAACAAAAGTTTGTATTCACTTTTAGATTACACATCCTTTGTAACAATGCCCTTCAGTGGATGTTATTCTTACACAAAGATGCCACCTTCTCCAGTTGATTGGCGTTTCATTATTAATGGCGTGAATTAACCGTTAAAATCGAAATCATTGCAATATTATAGTTAGCATTATGAGCATCATTCTACGTTAGAACTTTTAACTTATTGTAACGTAGAAATATCCACTCCTTCTTTTTAGTTAAATTCGTGGTATGAGTGTACTCCCGTCTTAGCTCTAAGTTTGATGTTGATTAAACCGTATTTGACTAGTTCATGTTGCTCATTCAGTTTATTAATAACCAAAACGTAAATAGAATTAATTGCGCAAAGTGCTCGTTTCACCTCTTTCATCAATTAAAATATAAACATCGATCCTATGGTTACTGCTACATCAATATCTGTCGTTGTAAATGAGATGTGCATGCTTCGTCATACTGAAGGGAGCCTATTAAAAATTTTATTTTATTTCACCTTCTACATGCCATTATGTTTAGTCACTCTTCAATGGTCATACTCTATTTAGGCACAGTTGTATAAGGTTTAGTTAAATATAACTATCTTGCTAAATAATTAAAATTGTTGTTAAGCTCTGTGATTGAAATAATTTTATTAATTTGGAGAAATTACGAACTTTAACACTGAATTCAACTATTTACCGGCTATGTTATAGTTAATTAAACTAGATTTAAGTCTAAGGTCTAGTTGTGTAAATCATAATTAATTATAACAATGTCATGAAATTCATAAACTCGACATTAAGCTCCATCATCGGATTTTCATAACTTTAACAGCGAATTCAACTACTTAATACCCTTGTAATAGTCAATTATCATTTATGCGACCAGGCCCTAACAGCTTACCGCGTGACCTCCTTTTAAATTTTGTTATTGAATTATTAAATTTCAACGTATGTATCTGATATTTTGATTCTTAATATATTTAGTTAAATGACATTTCTTCTTGGATTTTTAACTAACATGTAGTACTACGTTTTAATTTTTCAGAGCCTTTGTATTAGTAATTTAAGTAGTGAACAGATAGAAATTTAAACTATTAAACAACCAACATTTCAGAATGAATTGGAAACTTCAATAATTTCATTTAGCTAATAAATCTTGCTTAGCAAAATGTTTGTATTAGACCAGCAGCACCAATCCAATTTAAAACTATTCTCAAATGACAACATTCTGCATTCTTTGAACCTACGCTTAACTATTTCTCATTTTCTACCTCCATTCATTACTGAACCAAAAGGTCCTTAAGTTTGAAGTGTTTGCAACTCCTTTTATTTTCTAATTTTAGGAAACTCAGCGAAGAGTAAGACAGATATTGTCGTGGCAGGATTTTGGCGTCCTTAGTAAACAAATTCGCAGTTCTTCTTGAAATAATAAGGTAAGTTCTACATTCTATTAGTTTTTGATACTCCACTGTAGTTGTTTTAAAATCGTGTACATTTTGCTGCTAACAAGGGGTACCCAAAGTGGTTCTCTACAATTTTGATGAAATCAAGATATGTTGAAATGTTAAAATCTAAGGGTGCTGTAATTTTTCTATCGAGATATCTAAGTTATAGGGGGAAAACTGGGTATAAAAATGACAGTTTTCACCGTTAGAGTAAGATTTAAAAACCCAAAAAAGTTATACCTCCGTTTCGTATGAGGGTAAACATTTTACTGTTCTATTAATTCAAATGGGTCTTCTCTTTGTATGTGAAACTGCTAATATGGTCTAACACGGACCCAAATATTCCCCCTAAAATTAAATTGCCACCGGTAAAAAAGCAAGTGCCCTAAATTTTAATTGCCCATAAGATATCTAAATTTCATCGAAATTGGAAAGTGACGCTTGAAGTACCTTTCATGTAAATAAATTTGTCGAAATCTTACAACAATAATACTCATGACTAGTTCTCTGTAAAATCTGCAATCCTTCTCAACATTTTTCTTATTATCCCTTAAGTTGGAATAACTTCATTTGAATCCGTAAAATTTTGTCAAATATGGAAATTATGTACGTCAAAATTAATGCTAATTCCATAGTATTTCTAATTTACTTTACCTTAAGAATACTTTTCGAATAAATTGTTTTGTCTCATCTATTATATTTCCTTTTTCGCTACTTCTACAACTCCTATATGAAAACTTGCCAAAACGAATTGTGTTAATTTTTGAACAAAACCTAGGCGTTTTACGAGGACAAGGATATCGCCAAAAAGAACGATTACTCAACTTGTCAAACAAACAGATACAGATTGACGTAATGAAGCAAGCGAAATCAGTTTGGGTATTTATAGTGTAATTGGTTGGAGTTAGCCAATTTCTGAATGACAAACGAGATATTCATCAGTATTACCATGAAACGTGGTAATTTTTTGCAAAAATCTCACGAAACAAAATAACTAAAAAGGAACTAATTACATACAAATATTGGAAATTTGAAATGCATATTGGCAAATTACATATGTGTAATGTAAATTAACTAAGTATAACCAAGTAATACGCATTTGGAATAAAGTTAATGTCATATACGATTACAATTCTGTCTACGAAGCGGTAATTGTTATGATTTTCATCCCTTGAATGGCTTTTACACTTCACAATTAAAAATGCTCAATGTATATACATGTTAAATCAATCGTTATTGGTAAATTTGGGTGTTTAAATAACTTGGAACGGCGATAATTTGATAGCTAAAATAAATCACTTTCAAAATTTAGAGAGAAGTATCTTCTAGTATATTTAATATATATTGGGTAACGTAAATGTAAAATCAATTAGGCTAATGTAAATTTATAAGAAATGAATTAATAAAAACATTTAAAAAGAAAAATGTGAATGAGTTAGGTTTTTGCCCTATTAAAGATTTTGCTTTAAGAATTATACAATCAATACTGTCGCAAATAACAAAAATAGTTATTTATTTGAAAGGATTATAAAGTATTCTAGAATATCTTTTACAACAGTCTTTTGGATCCGCTGAATTTAAAGGAAACCACAACATTCGGCACAGTATGTATATAAACAGTAGTTTAACGCAGTTTTACCAATTGTAAGGTATGCACATTTTTATAAATGTTAAAGATAATATTTGTGTACGCTTCCTTCGCTCACCGTTTACAAGGAAATAATTTTTATACACATGAATTTTCTGTGAAATAGCCACCAAACATTCCAAAGGGAATATTTGTTGGCAGAATTTAATCTAGAACTTTGAAGTGGTTCTGAAATTAAAATTTTCATTTGGGACTTTAGGAAATGAATCCGGTAAAATCAACGCTAAGGGAAACATAAATATTTAGAATAAAAACTTTTATTTAAAACAAGTCATCTAATCCAAAAATGTGATTGACAATGATTGTATAATTTTTTTATTTAATTTAATTATTTAACTTTGAAATAAATTAGCTAAAAAGTTCGTTATTAATTTTTCATTTGGAGCGATTAATTTAATTGAATATTCACCTAAAAACGCCATTACGTCAGTTTTTCGGCCAGCTAACTTTATTGATATTCAAAGTCGGTTATTACATTATAGTTAATTGCATAAATAAATAACTTATGAATTATTAATTTTCATCGAATATTAAAATAAGACACCGTAATGCTGCTGTCAAGTATGTGTGTATACATACATACATACACATACATATTTTATAAATGGTTTGTTATATTGCTTCAGATAATTATGTAAAAAAATTAATTAGTCATAATAGCTCATTTTAAATTATGGCCTGCAAATAATTTGACAAATTATGATTGTGAAAGTATATTACTAATAGTAGGATATACTAGTAGAGTGGGATGAATGACAAGAAAACACCTCGAGGGAAATCAACCCTGTAGTATTGATTTTATTACCAGGTGCATTTAAATGACTAATAATGATGGTTTATCGAATAGAGGTAAAAATAATTTATGAAATATAAAGCTAAATCAAAAAATTCGTTTTTGTGAAGCAGACTGCCGAATTCGGATATTCACTTTGTCCTCGTGACTTCAACTTCGATGGTGATGCCTATAGATTTATGAGAACTGGAGGTGCTTCAATACTCATAAAGAATTTTTAACACACCTAATATTGATCATTGGGCTTATAATTTTACCACCTTACGTGAGAAGAAAGCATGTTTCTAATTCATTTTTCCACTGAGAAACTACCGATCTTAGCTGGGCTTGAACCAGTTGTCGCCTAGCATTGGCCAACCTATGTTAATTACTGAACCATTGAGGCGGCAACAACAAAATTTTTTAGTATAACTACTGTAATTGTTTTAAAATATTTGATATTAATACGATACCTGTGATAAATTTCGCGTTAGGGCGTATTAGAAACTAAGGTTTGAGCTAAACTATGAATTGTGAACTCACAATAATTAAATAAGTTAGACGACCAATTTTATTACCTTTAAATAAATTTTTGTAATAAATTAATTCACCAACATTGATTTATAATAAAATAAACCTGTCCTTATGATTTCTTTAAAATACTTGACTGTTAAAACTTAAATAACTTAAACTAAAATTATAACAGACCGAAATGTCCATAAAACGTGCAAAGTATGCTATAATAGTAGAACTTATGGTCAAAATCAAGTTTCAAAAGTCTAGACCAGCTGACCTCCGAGAAGGTAGAAGGTTTCATTAAAAGCCGAGCTCTTCTTTCTAGTAGGTTTCAATACTGTTCTGAATCTATTATAACTACCGAAATAGATGCTATCCATTTAACTCTAACTTTAAGCAAAAAAGTGACTTACTAAAGAAAACTTGCACTAATGATTTCAGAAAATTTAATAAGGCTGCACTAGAAAACACATATCTTGAGGTGTCTCGCAAGATATTCATTTCTTCTCACGAATTATACTATCGCAATTTTAGGAAACCTTGCACCACATTTGCTTCAAGAAGAGAAATCATTTTGGTCAAGTTCAGAACATTTTGGCTAAACATAGTGCGAGATGAGTTAGGAAAATTACATTACACGGTAGAAACCGTTTCGTGGCCGTTTTTTCAATTTGTAAAAAATAAATATTGCATTTACTGATGTGATTTCAGAAGAATACGAGGAGAATTCAAGAATAAGGAACAATAGTCGATAACATGAAAGAAAACAACAACTTTATTTATCGAAGGCAAAGTTGTTGGATGTCAGTCAGCGATTACATATTCATCGTCAGCAAAATGGATTTCGCGTAAACGCTTTTTTAACTTGAGGAATAAATAATAATCTCGACGGGCCAGATCTGGAAAATAGCGGCAGTCACTTCAATACTTTTGTTGTGATCACGGTGAAACAAAATGCCTCGCCTCAATTTTCCTTGCCTTTTGTTCTTTATTGCTTCACTAACTTTCAAAATAATATACGTATAATATTGACCTGTGGTCGTATGTAGATGATGTAAATAATCAACAAAAGTTATGACTTTAGAATTCCAAAAGAGAGCTGCCATGATCTTTCCGCCAAAGAAGTGGTCTAAAGTGTTTGTGGGGGCATTAAACCATTCTGTCTCCATTCTACACTTTTTACTTTTGACTTCAGATCAAAAAGATGGCCCCAG
Organism: Phrixothrix hirtus; assembly: GCA_024586415.1. Classification (NCBI taxonomy): domain Eukaryota; kingdom Metazoa; phylum Arthropoda; class Insecta; order Coleoptera; family Phengodidae; genus Phrixothrix; species Phrixothrix hirtus. The sequence continues at coordinate 1,678 of JAHWXV010602605.1, read as the reverse complement.
GTTTCTTGCAGCGCTACAAATATTTTTAAAAAACATTCTATGATATGTGTTAGTTATGACCAAATTGCGTTAGCAGTGTTTTGCCTGGTTCATCTGTAATCAGTCTTAACATTCTATGCACCGAACGAAAACATTTAAATAGTGAATTCATGGCTCAATTGTTTTCGATACTTCATACTGAAAAACCACGTGTTTCTGCTATACAATCTTTGTATGGCAGTGTACCACGTCTTGGGCCAAATCAACATTTACTTTGATCATAACTATCTTTTGTGTTTCCATGCTTGATGCTTTTTCACAAGACGTAATAATACCGGCCTTGCCATGATGAATTTCTTTCTGTGATAAACCCTTTTTGCAGAAATACTTTATGACAGCGCTCAGTTGAATTCTTTTCATTTTTGAATAAACACGAACATCACCTGAGATTAAAATTAACAACTCTATAAGGAAACCAGGCGATATTTTGAGACTTTAGGTGTAGTAATGTCAATAAATGACAAACCACAAAGATATTTTTAATTTGTCAGGCAAAAGCTATTATGTTATGGACAATAATTCCTGAACTCTCCGCGTACATCGTTATTAACCTTTTTCATGTAAGTTATACTAACTGACTTACTTTGAGTGAAAAATGAATTGTCGAGTTCGGTACGTTCTATCAGAAGGCATTCGCGCATATGCATGTCAATCTCACAGTGTCCATAGCATTATAATATTCATACAAATTATGTTGCTAAAAAATGTGTTGAATTAGGTGTAAAAGGTTTAAAAAATTATTGGATCGGTTATTAACGAGAAAATCGTTCTGATCCCGACAGTCTCAATGAGTAAGCGATTACGTATATGCTTCTTAACGTAAAAAGACCAGAATTTGAATCCGGATAAACTAGCATTTTTTAGCGCAGAAGGGATTGAAATATTTTGTTTCGGTTCAGATAAATAATATTGTAGGTCGGCTTAATCTAGTGGGCCTAAACAAATCTCTATAGGAAGCCAAATTTATAACACAAAAAGAATTCTGCACTAAAGGGTTAGCAATTATTGAAGAACTTGTTGTAATATTAAAAAAAAATAAGCATAATGCTATTATATTAAAATTAGCACACAGTACCTGTATTCTGAGAAAAAATCAACGTAACGACTTCAGTTCAATGACGTAATGTCTTTAATTCGTACCTGAACGGGCCGGTAAATTTAGCTTGCTAGAGAAGGTAAACCGAAATTATTTATATAATAGATTAAATATTGACGTAATCTTACTGTCAATATTATTAAAAAATGTTCTATGAACTGCTTAGTGAAATTAAATCAATAATAAAGGCATAAAGGAAGAAGCAATAAGAGGCCAATAAAGTTATAAGAAGAATAAGTTTTCAGAAAAATTAATACCTTGCACAAACACCGAAAATTTAGGGTAAAATGCTGACGTTATTACCATGAAATTGTTGTACCTAATTAAAAAGATGCCGGAGACAGATAAAAAACACGGTGAATGTATTGTAAAAAAATTATTCGAAAACTAATATAAACAAACTAACGTATTGCTATGGCCAATTTGACCAGTTAATTAAATAGCCGCCAAAATTTCAAAATTACTAAAAAAATCAAGTAATACAAAAATGCAATTTTAAACTAAAGGAGGTTTATTGAATGGCAAACAAATTATAAGTAAGCT
>JAHWXV010602601.1:0-22992 GCA_024586415.1 Phrixothrix hirtus | reverse complement strand
TAATTAGTTCAGTAATTCCAAAGTACAAACTTGGCGTTAGAATAGGGCATAGTCACATTAATTGTACATACTTAAATTATTTACAAATATTTCGTTAATTCGATACTAACAGAAGATCCTGTAGGTATTTCATATAATTATTATGTATATAATTACCGAGCTCTAACCGGTTGTTATGTTCATTTATTTATTTACTTTTACTTTTTATTTCAATTAAGATTAGGTATATTTTATAGTTTCTTGTATAAAATAATCTGAGAGTTCAATATTCTTGACCTAAGTCCACAAAACATTACCTATGCAGGTCAAGGGATGTGAACTTAGCGTATAAAGAATACGAGTGTTCCGTACTGATTAGATAACCATATGTTAGTTTTAGCCATTTATGGAAAATTTTACATTATATTAATTAGTTTAATTGCTTTGTTTCAATTAGGACGTAGTTTATTTAATTAAGGACTGATTTGTATTTATAACCGCTATATTGTGTATAATTATGATCAAATTATTCCATGTAGTTTAGACTGTAATATTATTTTGTTAATTACTTTCAAACAGAAGCAGTACCATTAATGTTTTTTACTACTGTTTCAAGAGCATAAAATTACGCATCGAATACTGTATGAAATAATTGTTAAAATTGTTAATTAAGCTAGATGTTGGTCTAGGAAGTTGTTTCTCCTTGAATTCACCGATAACTATTTTTATATAAAAGCCGCCGCGTGAAGTGCCATCTTGGTGGTCATTTACTGTTAGATCGATAGGGTCAATAATAATACTTTAAAAGTGCACTAGTATGACACCTAATATCCACAATTAAAAGAGAAACAACCGCTAGCTAATTTCAAAAAGTTTATATCATCGATACCTTTCAAACATTGTAGAATTCATTTTATTGTTTAAAATAAATGATTTTCTGATATAAAGACTTATTACTGAAGGTATAATTATACAAATAAATATTAAAGAATTATATTACAAAAATAGTAAAGGGTGTTCTTTAAGTTGGCAATACTTTTTGATATGTGCGCCATTTTGACAGCTGTCACTTGTTTTGTGTTTAGTTTGATTTGCTATTTCATCATAAATAGACCGACCCTGAACAACGCCTGCAAGTTATGCAAATTTTTTACGAAACCCATGGTTAAGTTCGAGAAATTCATTGCGCTCTTCTTTGATTTTACGGTCGACATAATCGTCCATCAGAGCAATTAATTCGACCAAACATGGATTGTTTGCGCACCACTTTTACTCTACAGGATAACACGCATCGTCAGAGATGTCGCACAGAGCGTACCGAAGAAGATATTGCTGCTGTAGAGCGTAATGCCGAGGAAGACCCAAATGAGTCTATTCGGCATCGTGCTCAACAATTATAGCTATGTCAATCCACTTTATGGAATATTTTTCGGAAAGATTTGGGTTTTCGGGCTTACAAAATTCAACTCACGCAAGCATTGAAGCCGCATGACCACTGGGAACGCCGTAGATTTGTTAAATGGGCTCAAAACGAAGTTGCTGTTGATTCCGAATTTCACAAGAAAATTTTATTCAGCGATGAATCCCATTTTTGGTTAAATGGATACGTCAATAAGCAAAACTGCCGCATTTGGAGTAAAGAGAATCCTCGTGCCATTGTCCAAACACAGTTGTATCCTGAAAAAGTCACTGTTTGATGCGCTTTATGTGTCGGTGGAATCATTGGTCCATTTTGCTTCAAAAATGATGCCGGTCAGAATATAACAGTTAATGGTGAGTGCTACAGCGCCATGACTACCGACTTTTTTGTACCACAATTTAAGTGGCCTTATGTAGAGGAGTTGTGGTTTCAACAATACGGTGCAACATGCCACACCGCGCGTGCCACAATTGATTTATTGAAAGAAACGTTCGGCGAACGAATAATTTCGCGTAATGGACCCGTGACTTGGCTTCCGAGATTCTGAGATTTAACACCGTTGGACTATTTTTTGTGGGGCTATGTGAAGTCTCTGGTCTACGCCAATCAGCCTTAGACGATTGACGCCTTGGAAGACAACATTCACCACGTTATCACTGATATAAGGCCTCCATTGCTGCAAAAAGTGATCCAAAATTGGACTTCCCAATTGGACTTCCTCCGAGCCAGTCGAGATAGTCATATGCCGGAAATCATATTCATATAAAAATGGCAAAGAGTTATCTTCGAATAAAGCTAAATTCATGGTAATTAACACCATTTATCTGTGTTTTATTTCAATTTAAAGTTTTATGTCTATAAAAATCACCCTTTATAGGCACAGTTCATGTAAATACGGAATAAATGAAATATAAAAAGTACAGCGCAATTTAAATATCAAGCCCGCAAATATTCTGAGTTTAAGAATTAATTACAATCAGTGTAGGTTTACACTAAAGTACATTTATAGCGCTTTAAAATTAAACTCAAATAAATATAGCAGTTTAAAGGTATATACCGAGCTCTATAAGTAAGAGAAAAGTACAATTAGCTTATGAACTACTACAAAATTAAAAATCTAAAGTATTTAATGAGTTAATTAAACTAAAGAGATATACAGAGTGTAACACATTTAAAATAATAAATAACCTTAAACCAGTACAATTTATAATCCTTAGTTTACAGTGGGAAGCTACTGTGTAAATAGTTTTAACCTGTACATATTCTTAATAAGTTTTAGACAGTTTCCGCAGTATCCGAAGAACAGTTCTGGACCCACACTTCAACTAAAAAGCTAACTCGCAGCACTTGTAATACTGGCCAGGCCACAGCAAGACACGCTACACTATTAGCTTCAGAGAAAGGTTTCTACGCGCCTTGGCAAACATTGTTTGGAGAAAAACTCAAAAGAAATTTCGAAATGATTTTTTTATATAAAAAATGACTTTATCTTTAGTATGCTATGCCAATACGGTAAGCTTTGCTTCTACTTTCTGTAGTAAAGTCCTACGTTTTTGTGGATGGGATGTGGTGGGATATTTTTGAAACCGTCATTCAAAACAGTTATAGCAATATATGATACTATTCCAGAAATTTTTACGGCATTATTTTCAACGTTTAGAGCTATTTCCTACATTATTGAATTCAAGTACATGTTTGCGGTGATTATAGGTTCATAGAAATGTACACATTATTATCCCCCACTCATAAAAGAACTCATTATTCTAAATAATAACGTTCACTAAAAGACTACATTATTTTATACAAGCAACGGCACAAATGTTTTACGTCAATTGGTCGCGGTGACATATGTACATATATAACACTATTTGCATTTATATTTGTATATATTATCTGAGGAATTACCCTAATATACAATTTAAATAACAAATTTTTATTAGTTTCTAGTAGCTATTCCTGAAAGTTTTAGTTGTACCATGTTGTAAAACATCTACATATTTACAAGGTAAGATAAACTAACAAAATATATTTTAACTAAGGGTAAATATTTATTATTTCTATTCAGTAGCTTAGAATAAAGGATGTCCCTTGCTAGGCGAGATAAATTTGTTTATCGCTTAGAAGCCGTTAGTTGTGCGCACGCGTATAAATTCGACAAACAGCCAATTTTAGGAATTTATACCTCGGAATTATCTTAAAGTACTCTTTAATGTTTATAGCTTCAGAAAATATAATAAAAATATTGATTTTTTGAAAAAATTCAAATTGGTTAGACTTCTTAATTAAAATTAACGAGGTTTGGCTTCATTGATTCCTAAATAAGCTATTAATCAGAAGAAAACGTGATAAATTAATCAAAAAGTAATTGATAAGTGTGTAGATTAATCGAATAATAGAAATAAATTCAAATTAAAACATATAATTAAGACAACACATTCTGCTAAATCATTACGAAGCCGTATGACGAATACGAAAAGAATAGATGTTTTATTTAAGCAACTTATGGGAATATTTCATAAATTCGAATGGAAATGGCTACTTATTTTAGCCTCAACGAAGATAAATAAATGAAACAATAACAAAATTTATATCATTAATTTTGCACGATTAACTTCAAATCATGTATTATATTAAATAGTACCTAATTGTTTAATGGGATTACTTTCCATGATTCTTAAGAAAAATATTAATATGTTTATGCTAGAAAAATGTACTAAGATGATTTAAATGTATGGTATACATATATAAATTCAAATAGTCAGAACGACAATTGGTTGGGGAATTCACTAATGGTGTCCGAAAACAGCCTGAATTCATACAAATATTTTGAGAAGCGAAATAGAACTTTAACTAAAACGATATTATTACATTTATGTTTCACGAAAATTGTTTTACTTTTCTGTAATATGGAGATTGAGTTTTAGTCATTCGTTTTACGATAATCTTTATTGGACTTAAGTGGCACATAATGGCTAATTACATATTTATATGACAAATCCATGTAACGCATTTCAATATTAAAGAAATGAAAATTAGAAAAGGAGATTAACTTTTCATGACCTAAACGTTTTCGATATGAACAAACATTTTTAAGAGCCTATATCATCATTTTTAAAGTGTTTTTAAAGCCTATGGGGTCGTTAGCAGCATGCATCAGAAATGACTGCACCAAACTACATCTAATACAACAACAAATCCAATGAAAATATAATCCTTGTGCTATAGATTTATAAAAAACATTTTTTAATGCATTATTTTGTGTACTTATTTATATATAACATGTTGCTAACGACTCTATAATGAAACACCTGTAACGTTTAAAAACCCTTTAAAACATTGCTATTGGCACTCAAAAATGCCTATTCAGAATGGAAAAGTTCAGACCATGAAAATTTAATTAATAAATACGATCTTACAACACAAACTGTATTATTTTTATTACACATAATCATACAAAAAGATTTCTTTCTTTGGGGAAGACTTCCTAATAAATTATATTAACTATTGAAGTATACTATTACACTCTAACCTCGACTATTTAACATTACTTTTTTCCATTTAGGTAAACTACTCGATATTGCAACGAATTTCGTTGCTGATGAGGTTTACGGTATATTTCCAAATCTTGTCATTCAGGTGTATGTTATTTCATCAAATTAATGGACGACACCGTTACAAATATCGTCTTAATCGACGGAACTAATATATTAGAACAGATTTCCTCCAACCCTTCCTAATTCTACCGCGCGTTTGAGTTAGATGTGGCAACATTTATGAGAATAACTTGACTTTTATTTTGTCAAGTTGCATTCTTGTAAATATGTTTTGTAGTCCATTGATACAACTCTAAATAGACACTAAAATCTAAATATAAAGTTAAACGCTGCTTAAATAAAAATTATTATTAATTAGCAGATAATAAGCCTTTCTAAAAAACCAACAATCTAAAGTGTTGTCAGAGAGTTTATGTTAAATCAATAACTAAATAAGAAATGGCTGAACCAATAGACTCTAAAAAACGCTACGCTTCGAGGAAAATATCTATGTTCGTTATCAGGAACAACAAAGTGGTTAAATTGTACTGACAATTCAAAGGCTTATTCTCTACTAATTAATAATACTTTTTTATTTTAGGAGTGTGTAACTCAATATCTATATTTTGATATTGCGTTTTCCTACTCAATTTATACAAGTTGTTAAAAAACATTTTAAGAATATTTAGTAAGACAATAAATAGGTACAAAAATTGTAATGAATATGGATTTCTCAGATGAATCGTTTTCGAGGTATGTTATTTTACGTATCCTCAAAGTTTTCAAATTACTCTGTTTATTATTGTATTTTATTCGAAAAAACATAAGAAATGAATTACTTGTTGCAAAAGGATTGAAATATGTGTCAAAATGCCGTCTTCCACTTTACCATAGACTGTGCAACATCGCAGTAGGAAATGTCTCACTCTTTTTAGGAATCCTGGTCGCATTCACCTAGTTTAGTATATATCATGAATTCATTGCTAGACTTTTAGCTCCCAAGAAGGAAGTACAAAGGTGTTGAACCACTAGATCTAGCTCGCCATCCAACATGACTAACTCGTCTCTGTATCTGCCATTAAAGAATTGATTTAAAAGTGTGGTGGTTCCCTCATCGCGCATAAACCCAATTTAATGTTTCAAGTTTTGGTGACATCTACCAAAAATTCGGGTAAAGTAGTTATCGAGAAGCTGTATATGCTTTCTACTGCGAAGTTGCATGGTGTTTAGTTTGAGCATCTATTTTGATTTCTTTCTAACACATATTTCAAGTATTATGTCTTTTTGAATAAAATGCAGTAATAAAGAGAACGTTTTGAAAATATTAACGAATATAAAGCGACTCATATCTTGGAAACAGTTATTTTTGGACCCATGCACATTGAGATTTTTTCCACTTATTTTTAGTCGTACTAAACACCGTTAAATATTTTACCGTTGCACATGCTTTTATTCAATTCACTCTGTCCTTTTGGGTCAAACCTTGTAATCACTTTTCGCCCACTTTCCGATGTCTAATTGCACTGAAATTTTGCACAGTCATCTACCTTAGATGAAAATATATGAATCAATCATAAAAATGTAAATTAATTAATTTCAATTAATGTTTTTTGGCTTTCTATTTAACTCGCTCTGTCCATATAAATGAAATATTGTAATCGATTTTTTACCAACTTTCCGATTTTCAATTGAGCTGAAATTTTGTGTAGTCATCTATGTTCGATGAAAATATATAAATCAATCGTAAAAATATAAGTTAATTAATTTTACATGCTTTTATACAACTTACTATGTCCGTTTGGGTCAAATCTTGTAATCGATTTTTCGTCCATTTCTCGACGTTCAATTCAGCTGAAATTTTGCGCAATCATCTACTTTCGATGAAAATATATGAATCAATCTTAAAAATGTAAATTACTTAATTTCAATTAATGGTTTTTGCTTTTTATTTAACTCGCTCTGTTCGTATTCCTCTGAGCTTAAAAATGCATTACAAGGTTTTCTAAAGCCTAAAAGAACTAAAATAACAATAATAAAAAAATATTTTAAAAACATGCTTTTATTTCGAAATGATATAAAAAGAATAAAAAATTGTATCTGCTACCCGGGACCATTGGAATATTTTATGACTCAAAATAAAAGCGTGGGGCGTCCATAAAATATCTCATAACGCTCCACGCTTTTGTTTTTAGTCATAAAATATTTCATTGTTCTCGACTAGCAGAAAACATTGTTTTATCCTTTTTAGACCATTTCGAAATAAAAGCATGTTTTTAAAATATTTTGTTTTATTATTTCTGTTTTAACACCTTGTTTATGTTGTCAAAATTGAAAAAATTAATTTTATTTCATTCTGCTCGTAATATTTGAAATAATGCAGTAAATTCAATAGTTTGATTCATATAAAAAAGAAAAATCCACAAAGCATATAATAATGATATACCTAATTATTTTGTTATTACAAATATGAGCCTCACTTAACCTAGGAAAAAAAGTCAAAATTGAACTGAAACTACCAAATGATATTCTACACTTTTAAATAATGTGTTGAATGAAAACTATGAAATATAGAACACACCCCTGCAACACTGACGACATGCTTGACTAAAATAGTTATTAGAATTATTTTTGATTGTTAATAAAAATAAAGTAAATCTCATACCTATCAAAATACAAAAACAGTAATTCCTACGGTGTGATTTAATCTTACTTTAAAGCATATTAATACTATAAATATTAAATAGACAACATGAGCGAAGGTGTTTAAACTAATATGCCGCAAGATTACTTCCCTTATTGTGAAGTGCAACCGCATACTCTCATCACTGACGACCCAAAGATGCAAACAGAAATCAAGTGTCAACTTGACTATATTTAAGGTTCATGAAATCATAATTAAGAAATTCTAAAATCCATAATCAATAAGTAGTAATGATAATTAGTTTGTAAATTACTTAAAACTACAGCCTATAATTATGTTTATATAAAATTTAAACTAACTCTAATAATGTAAAGAAGCGAAAGTGTAAATAATTAAAAATATTAATGCATAGGTGTACATACAACCTTTTGCGTTTTGTTTGATTAGAAATTCCACTGCCACAAATTTATTGAAGGAATTCTGTTTTATTGAAGGAATAGGAATACTAGGGGTTGAATTGAAATCGAATTTTCTACCAAACATTTCCCTGCTTTGTATTTTAAGAAAAGGAGGTAAAACTTGTTAAAATTTTTGAAATGCTTTATAGCATTGTATTTAAATAATTTTAGATGCCTATACTGTGGTGTTTTAGTTTTGTAAACTTTTGTTTTTATTTAGCTTGGTTTTAGGTAATCAGGTACTTAGCAGTCAAATATGACATGGAAGCATGTCACAAAATATACTTTTTCAAGGGAATATATTACAATTTTTAATTGTTTTTAAACTGTTGTATTAATCATATATATTTTACATTGGTTAATTAATTTTAACAAAGTATTTTAGAAAGATACATCAAACTAAAATCAGAAATTTAATTTAAATTTAATCAATTACTTGAAAGCGCCCCATTGATACCACAACGTCTGTACACTATACTATACAATAACAAATCAATCATTTTCTGCGATATCTTGAACACTTCATAAGGACAAGCGTAAACAAATTTTATTTTTTTCTAAATACAGCCTTTTGAAGCTCTGTGCACAATTTTCCACTCCATTAATCAAACTGGTCATTCACCGTTGTTGCTTTGAGGGTAAATTAATGAAAGGTAGAGAAATAGATTGACGAATTGCTTTACTTTAGTGAGGAAGTTTATTCTGCTCAATAGATTTTATAAAGTACCAGATAATATTGAAATGATTAAATAAGTTATATAAGTCGTGTTTCTTACAATTTCCCGTTATATAATAAAATTTTAATAATTGAATAAGCTACTTAATAAATTTGTTGAAAATTCAATAACTTGCGTAAAACAATTTATTGTAATAAAATTTTTGTCAAAGCTATATTACAAAGAACAAAGGAAATAATTCCGCTGACAAACAAATGCAGTTAAAATTCGCTGCGGTTCATCGTTCAATAATTCACTTATTCTGACGTACTACGAGATGGAACTAACAAAGTTTGTAGTATTATATCGACTAAAACTGCTTCTCAAAGAATACAGGAAACTTGCTAAATCTTAAACTGATTTTATAGCATCTCTAGAAAGTTTTCTTAAGAGGCGGAAGCTATAAGGAAATAAACCTAGGATATAAAATCTAGAAATCTGGATAAAATAATAATTGGATAAAGTACACATTTATTTTCATACCTAGTTATTCGTTTTTGATTTGCTATAGACGCGATTTATTCAAAGTATGAGAAATTAAGAATTAATTTTTAAATATTTATACTTTATTATATCTCATTAATTAACTACTTAATTTTTTCCTTCCTTAAAAATGGATCAAATTAAAATTATAAGTATGTACACAAGGTGTATCATAAGAGTATCGTCAAATGTTAAGTTCCTCTATTAAAGATAGAGAGAGATAGTTTATATTTAAATGGAGTTGATACAAATATTCAATGTGCAATAAAGTAAAAAACATTTTAAAGGCATATAAAATCAAAGAAGCAGTAAAGAATTTTTTTAAGGAGGTCAATAGGATTTCCTTTATAACCTTGCATTTTTATGCTTCAGCGAGAGCTATTTATGTAACTAAGTTGCAGTACCATATCTTTAAGAATTATTAGGTTAGAAAGGTAGGGGAAGCTATGAAGCTATCTACTTCATACAATAAACTAAGAATGTTAAATAAAAAGAAAATAAAAACTTAACAGTTTTAGAGCTACAGATTGTGCAAATATCAGAATCTATAAAATATCGCTGGATATTATGGGAAAAATTATAAACTTTTCACCATATAGAACCACCCTATTGATTGATTTTAGATTTGCACAATGATAATTAGTACCAATAATGCGTTCCACTATTGGTACCTTCCTTATTATAAAATAATGTAAATTTTTTACATAAAGTAAATATTCAAATTTAAGAAAAGATATATTAATATAATTATTATGTAGTCTAACAACCAAGTCGACTTTAAATGTCGCAATTGTAACAATGCGTTTACAAATAATCAGTCATAGTCCAGTAATCAAGACATGAGTTATGATGTATCCGTTGAAAGCCAATTACCATGCATGTGAAGCATTGTAAGCTGCCTTACTCTTCTATAAGCAAGCGTAAAATATCGAGTAGTTGATCTTCAGAAATCGGGTTGACAACAATTTGATTCTGTTCCGCTTAGTGTAAGAGAGGTAATCTCACATTTAGTGTTCCTATAAGTGAAGACATGAGTTCAAGTAGTGTGCTTTTGTTTATTGTTATAATTTCGTGTCCAGAACTATAGTAATCAACGTAAATTAGACGCTAACCGTTTCGGAAACCTATGAGGCCAAATTATCACTTCTGCCAGGTATATGATGATTGTCGTGCGCCTTTCGCCTTTTCGTACTTTACATCGAATAAGTACGTGTTCTCACATTTGACGGCTATGGAACTTCAACAAATCTATTCTCTGTGCACATGTAGGTTTATCTCAGCTTATTTTGTTAACACCAAAATGTATATTGCGCATTGAATGTCGACGTCAGCAGCGGGACATTGTAATTTAAATTTCCTACCTCCAGTCGATTCGCTTCATTTTACAGGCAATAATCGTGTTAAGCAACTAAGCACCTATTTATACCGAACTAGAATGAACTGTAATAATCACGAACTGAATGCTAAAGGCAATTATATATCGTGAATTGCGAGTTGAAATACCTCAAGTATTTTTAGTTTAGTTTTTGTTGGTGATTCTAGTTAATCAAGAACAATAGCAATTGTTTTCTTAACATCAGTATCTTAGATTGAAAGTGTGCTAGTACTATTGATGATGTAAGCGTAACTGAAAACGTTAACCGTATTATATCAAAAATTTTTAAAGCATTTCCATAGGCGATACGGAAGTGTAATTTTCGTGGTTTATTTCCTTTTAAATTGAGGGATGAAAGCATTTTCCCCTTGTGAGCCAGGAATGGTGCGATTCGCACCAGAGTCTAATAATCTTGGATTGTTTTCTGACCAGAAATTCAAAATTTGTCCCATGTTCTTGGTCGAATTATAGAACATACACGAGGCGTATTGACTCACTATCACCTCAGATGATCATATTGTGAACTATTTTGTTTGGAACATTTTGGATACGTTTCCACGGTGAATTCTTTTTTCCACAACTGAAACAATATTTTTTTTCTCTTTTGTCTATATGTCTTCACGCCATGGCCTATTTCGTTATAATTCCAACATTTTAGACTATTTAAATTTGTCGAGGCTGTATTTGGTGTCTTTATTAAATTTTTACCGGAAACGGAAGTAGTTGAAACAGCATTGATTTCCACAGAAGTAACTACGTACGCTAGATTTGGTTCTAACACTACCGTTTCATGTGAAGGAGTAATAAAATTATTTACCGTATCACACATTCCCTCAAGTTTTCTAAAATACATAATTAAATTCGAAGTTGACGAGATAGTAATTAATCCTAGGTGTTTGACTAAACGGCATTATATTTTTACATAGAATACGAATTGCTAAGTTTCCGTTAATTTGGTACCTAAACGTGCGTAAAGATCACGCATAATTGCGACGTATATATGAGAGTTTAACTTCATATAGCAAACTTTCGTCATAATTTTCCGGGAAAAATTTCTCTTTACGACCTTTCACCAAAGAATCCCAATGAAAAACATCAGTTTTAATAGAAGGATACCAAATCAGGCCTTTGTAGATGAATAACCCGGGAACCTATTGGTAAAAATAAATGTCAGATACATTATGGGCTATCAGTAGTTCAAAAAAACGCTCCAAGGAATTGTTTATAGATATACTTTTATTACTTGAAAATATTAAATTCAATTTTGTGGCAGGAGTAGATACTTTTAGAAATGTTTGTAAGGTTTTTATTAAAGCATTAACCTCTCCATTAAGGTGATTACTGTTATCCATAAAAGGGTTAAATTTTACACAATCATCCTCTTTTACTTTGGTCTCACTTACATCCGGCGAAACCATTTTGTCCAAGGTGAATTTCTAAAATCAACACGCAATTTTAAATTTAGCTAGAAAGGCGAAATTTTTACAAAAATGCATTTTTATTTTTAATTTCAGAATCTGTAGTTATCACAAAATTGTACTCGTAAATTTGACGATAGAATGAGAAATTAATGTTTCTACTTGTTAAAAATATTTTTTAGTACGCTATTCCTCAATATATGTATAAAATTTGTAACGCTAAAAAATCAACTGATATTACAACTCAATATTCCGAAAAAATGAAGTTGAACTTTAAATAAAAGTTCCTATTTAAAAATAAACGAATAATCAAAATTTCAAAGACAACTCCGAAATTAGTAAACAAAGTTTTCAATACTGGAAATTGTTTCAAATTATTTGTTGGTTGTACAGGAAATAAAACTAGGAACTTAAAGTGATCAATAAATTCGGCATGATACTAAAGTATCCCAACCTTAAACATTCAATTTGTCTGTGATAAAAAAAGAATTTTTGGATTTGTTTTAAAATTTTTCTATAACGAGGAAACGACCATAAATGTTTTCTTTATGCCCGATAATACTACCGGAAAATAACACGCATTCGGCGTCAAAAATTATTATATAATGGTAGGAAACGGTGCTACGCACCTGTTGAGGGATTACATTAAATCGGCATGGGTGGCAAAGGGAGGTGGCGTGGTCGAATAATCTCTATTGTCACGTAATATGCTCCTAGCACCGATAACAGGCGTATATGGTAATTTGGGTCCAAAATCAGGATGGACGCCACATCACTCTCTCAGTTGTGATATCATTTGTAGAACAATGGAATGAAGATAAATGTTCGAAATCATTAAAGGGTATTTGCTACTTACGTTGTTGTTCTTCTAAGTCTGTTCGGGTAATGTGACAATATGGGAATTGCTTTATTCTTCAGTTTAAACTAAAATCCTACGTGAAAGTTATAAATGAACAAAATGAACTTATATCTAAATTGTATTGATAAAAAATTTAGTATATTCAAGTAAAGTCGATGAAATGAAGGTTAATCAGCAATTGGTTAGTACATCAATGTGAAATATTTAACGATCAATCCTTTGGCACCTTAGGTTGTGCCAAAACCATTAAACACATTATCAAAGCTACAGCTTAACCGATAAAACAACAGTATTAGCTTGTTGTTCTAGAAATACAATTATGATATAATATATTACACAGGAAAAAATTACGTGGTACCGAATATCCTATCTCAATCTGTTACCGTCTTGCCACTATTACTTTTTAGAATTAACTATCGTCATCCCTACCTATAAACGATTCTGCCGCAAACTCAGGGCCGTTTAAGTACAAATGATATCATAAAATGTTGGATTTGGTTAAACTATATTACACAAGGTTTAATAATTGTCGAGTTACCGACAACCTTTTCTTTAAACCACTTTCTAACGAATATCCCTATCTGAGGAAACTGAAAATTTGAAAAGATGTTGCAAATCTAAGATTATTTGATACTAGAACAATTTTACGATAAACCAACATCTGGTCACTTAACCATCTATAAAACTTTTGATTTTATCTTTTAACGTTACTATTGGCCTAAACTTAGAGCTGACTTCACACGTTATGTAATCCATTGCACCATATGGTTGGCTCAAAATGCTCAGCAGAAAAACCATTAGGGTTAATGGGTCACCACTTAGTTGTTAAAAAGTCATGGCAGACGATTTCTATGGATGTAATAGGTCCAATAATGCGTTCTGCACAAGGTTTCGCGTACATTTTGCTAGTTGTGAACTATTTTACTAAATTTCAATCGTTATTTCCGCTTCGTTCCGCTACCGCTTCTCAAGTTACTTAAAGTATTGGAGAGTGTTTTCTATCATTTGGAATGTCAAAAGTTATATTGTGCAACAATGGGTTCAATTGAAGAGTAAACAACTTCAACAGATAACTTCCTCTTGTAGATCCAAACTTATTTTTAACACATTCTAACATGACCAATATAAACCTACGTGTTAACCGTGTAGTTAAGACAATGCTGGGCTCGCATGTCCAAGGCAACTAGCACAATTGGGACAAGTATCTATCAAAAATTGTTTATCCTATTCGCATGGCCTCTCATGAAGTATTTTAGTGACACCTCATTCTCCAAGCTTTGGAAGAAACATGACAACCTCTCATGATAATCAATACCTAACGATCTTGGGAACATAGACAAAAAACTAGTTGCGGATACTACATTATTTTTAAATATAGCCCATCCACCGGCAACTCTTTATAAAGTCAGTTTAAAAATGGCTGTTGACAAAAATGCAGCAATATTTGACGGCTAAATTAGCTTCTTTTTAATATTGATGTACAAAAGCTTAAAGAGTCTCCACGGCATAGTCGTTTGATTTTC
The DNA here is from genome assembly GCA_024586415.1 of Phrixothrix hirtus. Lineage (NCBI taxonomy): Eukaryota > Metazoa > Arthropoda > Insecta > Coleoptera > Phengodidae > Phrixothrix > Phrixothrix hirtus. The sequence goes on along the minus strand of JAHWXV010602601.1, from coordinate 8,587 downwards.
TCACTTAATTTCAAGATGAAGTATGGATGATATTTTCTAAATAAATCTAGCTAGAAGGTATCTACCTACCGTTGTAAAAGTCGTTGAGTGATCCTTTACGCTTTTGGTTTAAAACCCGCTAATTGTATATTTAAATTTATTTGGTTAAGATGTTCTTCAAACCTATCTATTCAAGTTTATCTTAAAACGTTCAATGTATAGCATGTGGGATCTATGATTACTTTTAATGCGGGATTGTGTAATCTATTTCGGCGGAAGTATAATAATAATTTATTTATGTAAAATTGGGCTCCTGAATTTGCTAATTCATAAAAAATGCATTCTATAGTTTTCATCCATTCAACTAATTCGTCAGGGTTATCAAAGCAAATATGAATGAACTGCAATAGAGAGACATTAGAATCTCTTGGTTAGCCGTTATGATTTGTCTTGTTAGGATGGATTTGACCTTATGAAGCTTCAATTTTCTTTATTAATTATTTGTCGAGGAATAAAACTTAATATTTAGCAGTTTCTATTAAAAAAGATGAATTTTCTGTGAGTATATTTATTAGTTCTGGTTTCTCCCATTTGACTATTCTAAGGAGGTCTGGAGGTTACTATTAGTGCGATGTTAATAGCTTGCTTAGATCCATTAAGCGTTTTATTTTAACTGTTATTATTATTATTATGGAAACTTTAAAATTACTTATTTTTGTTATCAGTAAAAAAATGCTTTAGTATCTTAAATTAAAGTTTTTGCACAATACACTAACTGTCCCACCTCCTAAGGATAACTTGAGCTTAACCTAAAGTAATATTAGTAGATTTAAATATTTGTTGAAAATATTATTTTAATGTCTTTAGAGTGTAATAAATTTTCGATTCAAAACACTTATATTTCTTGCAGTTTCCTTACTTTTTAAATTGGATATGTAGCAGTGCCTGGCTAAGAGCGTTCTTTATCGCTATGGTTTTGAATACTGCAACAGGTGTGGAAATTTTACCTATAGCCTTCGGCAATGCTTCCACTTCAAGGGAATCTTTCGCGGTAAGTTAGGTCTTTCGATTAAGAAGGAACTAAGATTCTCTGATCACTTATTAATAAGCCTGTTCGATTGCGCAAGTTTTATTAGGGTAACATCAAAATTGTGTCTTTTAAAAAATATAATAAAAAACTACGGTGTATAGGTTTATTGTACGTTTGTCTCTAAATTTGCCTAAAACTCGTTTTATAAAATTCTAGGTAAAAATCATAACAATAACTTAGCACAAACAATATTATCTAATGCAAAGATAACACCAGCGGTCGTATAAATCGCATCTCATTCCTTTGAGGAATAGCCCCTGAAACAAAAAAATTGTACTTTTGTTTCTACTTACAAGTACGCGTGGAGTTCTTTATAATTTTAGTGCCATACAACAGGCGTTAAACCATTTTATTTCATAACCCGAAGAATTAAGTGACCACGTTATAGTACGAGTATTTTGAATGACTTTACTTTTAAATTTAAAGAGATTATCGATTAGACGCATAATATACTAATAACTCTGGGCTCTTAAGTTTAATTTATTAAATTAGATTTTATGAAAATATTATTTTAAGGGTAGATTTGAAGTCCTGTTATTTATAAAGGAGTTACTAGCGAACACAGAAGTCTTTGATCTTGAGTTGCTTTAATCAAATCGGAAAACGTACATAAACAGACATAGAAGTAGAAATTCCTAATTTTATTTTAATTACAAGAGTCATATAAGAAAAATATTAAGTTGCGTAATTGACTTATTTATTGAGACATCTTCTTACTACATAAATATCAATGTAAAATGAAACATACAAGCTACTATGAGCTTTTTTACAGGGCAAACTAATCAACAGAAACGTTTGTACAAATACTTTCTTGTATAAACTTACAAAATTTAGAAAACATTGTTCAGCTGAAAATTAAATTATTAAATTTTCTGCACTATTTTTGGACAACATAACTTATTCGTTTACGCTATAAATTTTTGTTTCCATATTTGAAAGAGTTACTGTAACAACAGTGTGAATCTGCAGTCACTTGTAGCGAGAGTAATATAATTAATTTGTTTAGATCAAAAATGAACGAATAAATGATCAGTAGTGGTATAGCAACTGACGTTTTGGATGGCTTGTCGGCGAGGGGGATATGAGGGGGCTTTCCGAGGGGCAGGTTAAAGTTTTCAACACCATGACCTGCGTCTTCTTTTAGTGCATATTAATAGAAGGTAAAAGAAAAGTTAGTGAGATATATAGAGTGGGGGTATATGGGTGCGAGTGAGAAAGAAAAATAGGCGTGGTCTAATTAACGAGTTTTCCAAGTTTTGGTTAGACTAATCTAGAAGAGTGAGAAATCCGTGGTATGAGAGATAAATTTTGAGTAGCGGAAAACGGGGCGTTTAAACGTCAGTGTGTTAGTAGGCGTGGCTAAAATATAAAATGGCGCTTGTTAGCAGTAAAGAGTATGTTATAACAAGTGTTTTATTTGTATGATATGAATTTACAAAATGGCACACCTACAATTGAGTATTTAGAAATGGAAAATAAAATGGCGCGCCGGTACTTGAATAATAAAATGGAAATAGAATACAAAAGGTGCAGGTAATAATTTAACATCAGAAAAATGAAGTTAGAAAAGAAAAGCTGAAACAACTGTTATTACAAGCATCGCTGCTATGCAGTTATTATTGTAAATATAGTTATTACTGTAATGAAAGAAAGGATTAAGATTAGTTAGGACATTATCCAGAGTTTTGAAAAATTTTAAGATTTCTAAGTTCAGAATTGGGAAAGTATAAGTAATCGGTTTCATTGAGTGTACAGAACTTATGCATAGCAATATTTTTAAGAAAGATTTTGAATATAAAAACATTCAAGACTAACTTATTTTATAATAGTATTTTTAAAACGAATTTTGATATCGTACACTGAATTTCTAAAATCGTTAAATTATTTATATCAACATTTTTTAAATAGATTTGAAGCTGTGAAAATAAACTTGAATATAAATAAGAAAGATTTTGAATATAAAAAGATTCAATTTATATAGTATATAATTGACCTTTAAATGAATTTTGAAATCGTAAATAGAATCTTTAAAATCGTAAATTTATTTATATCAATGTTTCTTAAATAGATTTGAAACCGCTAAAGTGAACTTGAATGTTGAAGTACCTCTTTATTTTTTAAACGGAATTGAAACTGTGAAAACAAAATTTAAGTGAAAACAATCAATTTTATTTGTCAAAGAATGTTTAATAGTATTTTTAGACTGAATATTTTAACACGCCGTTTTTATATTTTCTCCTCTTATCCAAAGAGCAATGCTTTGTATTCAATACACCATTTGCATACAATTTAACTGACAGGTGAAACAAGTCGGTTTGCTTCTTTGTTATTGTCCCTCTTACCATGGTTAGTCAGTTAGTTGGTCAGCTTGGGAATATAATATAAAGAAACAAGAATGTTGTCAGAGACAAGTGAACGTTAAATCAGTTCAGATATAACTTCGGTTTTATCTTAAAAATAATATTACTTATAAAATTGCTAACTTAGCAAAATCTTCATCTTATGAAATATTTAACGTGCATTATTTTCAAGACAAAAATGAAAACAATTATGAGAATGTATAAATTATACAATTACGATATGTAGGTAATAAAATATAATGTTCTACTCCGTATCTCCCACTACACTCTGTTACTAATTTCACGTATAGATTACATTGTTTTCCATATACCGAATTTATCTTCAGTTTACGATAACTTTGTTCAAAGACATTAGTTTCAGCGGCTCTTAAGACTGTATTTAAATCATCAATATATTTCTTAATCATAGGCGATTGTTCAAATTTTATGGCTCTATATGTTTTAGTTAACTTTAAATCGGCTTCAAGAACTTGCTTCAAATTAACATAATGGGTTACATATTTTTCTTTAGTGTTAAGTGTTACAAGCAATTTTGTATACTTTTCTCCCTTTGGTGATTGACGATGCTCGCAAGAATACGGAAACTGATTATGTAATAAATGTAATTCTTTCAGATATTGAAAGTATATTTCAAATATGTAGCCTATATCACCATCATTCGGAATATTTATTATGATAATGTTAGCAATTTCATTTTGATTAAGCCACTTATAACTTCCAACAGGTAGAGAATAACACATTACATAATCATACATATTATTGTTATCAAAGTAACCTAAAAACTTGTTCGGTTTTTCAGGATCAAAGTCTTTCATATAAAAATTGTTTGCTTCACTGTATCTATTTACATATTCACTAATACTACCTCTAATTGTCTTTTCAAAAAATAATATCAAGTCAAAATCATTTAATAAATCTAGGTTAACTTTTGTGTACTTTGGAGTAGTATCCCAAGAAAAAGACAGAATAGTTAAATAACAGGAAGTATCTAAACCGTAACGACTATAAGAGATATCTCTAAAATTTAAAAAATTAAAACTAAGGTCATTACAGTATTCTGTTGAATTTCATGTTGATAGTCATTTTCGGATATGTGAGCCTGTTTCAAGATACTATAAAACGCGTCTCTAGGAGGTGGTGTTGTTTCGTTAAATCTGCACTAATTATCTAAATAATCATACGGATGAATATCCTTGCGAAGAAGTAATCGAATTTGATTGTTGTTATATAAGTTTACTGTAGCAAATTTGTCTTAAAATTGGAAACTTGACATATGTTAAATAGGAATCTAGTTTCTTGAAAATGCTATTTAAAAACTGAAATCAATCTATAAATCTGAATTTAATAATTGTACTATTTTGCATCCAATACTTAAAAGATCTATAATTCTCCTATATTTTCGGGGCAAAAGATATATCTCAGGATATATGTTTAGCTAGAATTTTGATTAATAAGTGACTATCGTAACCTGATAAATTATTAAATACTACAGGTACTATTCTTTTTATTTCATAATTTAAATTACATGACTTATGTGCTGAACCTCTATATTCATCTGTAAAATAACAATGATCTCTCGCTCTTTCTTCTTCAGGTTTAAAAACTTCTTCAGAAATATGACAAATCGGTCCTAAATAAAATTCAGTTTTTTGAATTAACGTTAAAAGTTTAATTGGTATTACTAGACCGAAATAGGGAGCTACTTCGTTTGAAATTCTAACTAATTCCTCAGTGAACCATTCTGAAGCATCTGCGCCATGATGAAATTTATAATAAGAAAGCTCAGGTTTATATTTATTATAAAGTAGTATCCAGAATTACAGATTTCATGATATTGAAGTTTCTTCAGTTTACCTATATATTTTTTAAGAGAGAAGTCTCTTTAACTAATGAATGGCGTACCCAATTTATTCTGACAGTTACGAAACTGAATTTTTTCATCGCTTTTTGGTAATATAATTCTACAATTAACATTTAAACGATTACAGTCTGATGTAAGTGAATCAAGTTTTTCTTGATTCTTATAATATTATAAATATCATTCACAAATATAAATTTTTGCATGTACATTAGTTGTCTGACTTCGTACGAGTCGACTTAAATTTTTTTTATGACAATAATGTTAGCTTGTAATTGCAGACAAATCCTTTTTATTAGTAAGTTTTTCGTGAAGTGTATGAAATTTTTCATCCTAATTTTGCTTGCCTGAATTATAGTTTGTATTCTATTGTTCAATGTTTACATATTTCCTAGTAATTAACAATAGATTTATATGAGTAATCTTACGTATTAGTTATATAGAGGTATGATACTACATTGATCTTTATTTCGTGCTAAACCGTATACATTAAGTGAAATGGTAAGATTTATTTTTAAAAAATATTTAAATTGTGCAGAATTCACATCTACAGGGAAAGTAATGCCTTGGACATTTAATACTGTTTTATAGTGAGGATAACATGAAACAGAATTATAATTTGTGGTCCTGGAAGAGAGCCGAAACTATAGCACAAGCGAAACAGCAATTATCTTGATTTTTTATACTTAGACAGCCCTTTTTTAGTTCAATCTCACGAGGCATATTTAAAAATGTTGAATATTTTATCTGCACATTGCTTTATATTAATACGTAATGCTGAAATTGAAAGTAGCGCCCATCCATTATCTCGTTCTTGAAATGTATCTAGATGTTGTAGTATACAAACTTCGACATTTACTTTGAACCACTTCTTCAATGTTTCTTTATCTAAATCGGTGGCTAACAGTCTCGCATTTTTAGTTGTAACAAGCTATTGTACAGATTCAGCCAATAATTTAGCATTTATCTTAAAAGCAAGACACGATTAATGTGTAGCTCTTCTCTTTCTGACATATTTATCATTTTATGTTTTTATGTGTTAAGTTTATTATATTACCGCATCTAATAAGTTTCGCAAATGATGTAAATTCACCCATTTTACTATATTTGAAAGATTTTTAGGTACTTAAGATACTTAATTCTCATGTTTTAATTTAGACGTTTTGAATGACGTATCGAATCCTATATTTTTAAAATTTTGAAATTTACTGTTTACTTGTAATTGATCAAACAATATTATATTCTTGTATTGTACACAATATGCATTGAAGATGTTGTCTTTCCCCAACAGCAACCCATAAACGGTTTTTAATTTTACTGAATACCCTGGTTAGTAAACTGATTATATTTGTTGTATGCTTTGAGAATTTAGTTCGTTGTAAATCCATTTCTCTGTAATATCTAGATTAGAAGTTACAGTAAATCCGCTTACATGTTTACAACTTTTTCGTATTTCGCTTTTACTATGACGTAAATACTTTTGATTTTGTCTAAAAAAAGTTTACTTATTAAAGTTAACTTATAATCGTGACTTTTTATATTAGAATTCTGTTCACTTAAATGACAATAATCACTTTTATCTGACATTTTCATAATAAATCTTATTTCAAGTAGACAATTTTAAATAGTAACAAAAAATTGACTAATAATCTTAATAATAATGAACAATTCACAATCATCTAATAAATATCATAATGATATTTACAGAAAAATTACTATGAAACACTTTTTTACAGTTATTAATATTCATCTTGAAACGAAATGATTATAATCCCAAACTTGTATTCAAAACTTCTACAATTTTTAAGATCAAATTCTTCACTGGAGAAAATAGTAAATGAAACAATAACAGTACAATCATGTATTTAACATTTATAGAATTTAAAAGATACATATCTCACTTCTGTCTTTAATATTTACCAGGAAACACTAGTCTCATTATCATGAATCTTGATTCTTGTTCACGTATAACTACAGAGGATTTTAGTTTTTTAATATTAACACAGAACATAGAAATGTTATTCCAAATCTTGATTGTCATCATTGAATAGCTGAATGGTTACATCATGTATAGGATTAGACCTGTTATTTATTGGTTTGCTAGCTCTAAATATAAAAGCGGTCTTCTTCTGTCCTTCGCTAATATCCTTATTAATATTTTCAATTAACTGATTATTAAATGTTGCTATAAAGCTAGCTGATAAGAAGACAACATTGTTTTTTAATTCCATCATTTTACGTCGGCCATATTGCGTAGTTACAGCTTTTAATTTCAGGTTCTCATATGGCTTGTTCACTATTAACTCAGACAGTTTAATTAATTCTATCCGAAAGTTACCGAGTTTAGCTGTTTGAAAGACAGTTTTCATATTGTATTAATTTATTTTATTTGTAATTCTTAGTAATCAAATTATCTCACCTTTAATAAAATAGTTTTCACTAATTTATAATGCATATATAACCTATGATTATCACGTTAAATAACAGGGCTAACTTCACAATATTTTTATTTAATTAATAAACATGTAACACGTATCATATTAATTTATAACAATCACTTGATTTTTGGGACTGGTTAAACATGTACCGTATACTTCACTTAATTGCAACACTTAACACCGTTTCAGTTCAATTAATTTTAATACTATTCCGATATTAACGAATTCTAACGTCATATATGTTTCTAATAGCACGATTTAATATTTCTATAACTCTAGTCTAAAGATAAATAATTAGAGAACGTTTTTTACTTGCTCTTATAATAGTAATGAAAGTAACATTAAACTCCACTATGCCTCCAATAGTTCATTATGTTTTCCATCTACCTTTCTGCATTTAGTGATCCACTCAATAGATTATTTAACTTTAAATATTCAATAAATTAAGTCTTTATTTTTCCGTATGAATAATTCTTAATACAAATGTCCAGAATTTACCTTCCATTGCAATTAAAATCTTCTCTCTGTTCGACTTTAATACCGACCTAACCGTCTTAGGCATATTAAATTTTATAAGCATCTTTTAGTATAATTGGCAAATTCAATTTACGACAATTTAACTTCTTATTCTCTATACAAACAATTCTAATTTATTATATATAGATATATTCACGTTAAAACTAGCTTGTTATTGAAATAAAAAATTATTAATTAATCTAATAATTTAAAAGGTCTTCGCCCAAATTTATATTTTTTATTTAGATTGACAATTGTTTCGGCAATTTTAACTTTTCTTAAAAAAGTAATACCATCATAAGAATGTACAAAATTAAAATTATTTCATGTTACAAATATAACACTA